>JAUCNG010380370.1:0-11153 GCA_032353305.1 Cephalothrix spiralis
TTAGGATTCAATGAAATGAATCGATATAAATTCTGAATAAGTTGATTTTGGTAAATAATGATCAATAATCGAATACCCGAATATATTCATAAACTAATGAACTGTTTGATTAAAGATAAAAATATATTAAAAAAAATTGCTAAATAGTAAATATTAGAATAAGTTCACGGACAGTCAGAATATGTGTACGTTTCACCAACAGGGTTATAATAGTTAACCCTGACCCCAGCCAGGTAGGCTGGGGTCGGGAAAACTGACTAAAGTCTTCCTAAGGGGTGTCGGTCTTTTGGGTTTCAACCATTTCGGCCTCAACACTTTCGGCTTCAGTACACTTTCGGCTCATTGCAACTTCAACTTCAGTACACTTTCGGCTCTAACTTCATCGGCTCTAGTATACAAGTTAATTAAGAAGACTATTGTGGAGACCAAAATTATTTTTTGGGGACAAGGTAGGTCTTTTTGACCTAAATTCTTATTGGTTAATAATATTTTCAAAAATTTTTTACAGAAATATTTTGGCAAGTGCATCAGCTGATCATACGGTATGTCTATGGGACCTTATGACAGGACAGACGGTTAACACATTTAAAAAACACACAGATAAGGTACAGACGATTGATTTTCATCCGACGGAAACGTCAACACTTTTAAGCGGAGGATTTGACAAGTAAGTTTTAATCAAGTTAATCTTCCCTAATCCTTTTCTCTAACAGTAAATAGTAATTTTTCGACCTGTTAGGAAATTTAGCTCTGTTGGTAAAATCATTGTACATAACATAAATCTGTCAGCCGAATGGCCGAAAGCTGTGAGATGATTCGGCTGACGGCTTACGGCTCGCGGCCAATTTGCTGTCAACCTTAATGTGTCGCGGAGTTTTCTAGTGATCCATCTTATACATGATAATATTTCATGATTAAGCACGGTGCCTCTTAAAGACGATTAGGTCGAAAAAGTTAGGCCCACGTCTAAACTTTGGGAAATGAGAGATACATATCTAGGGTAAAGTTACATTTCTTTTTCTTTTGGTTTTCGAGAAATGCGCAGTCGAGTTTAAGGGTTGCGCATGCGCAAATCGAAAAATTTACTATGGATCCCGGCACAATAGGGGGATTTTTCTATATGTCTGTAATACAATTATATGATGTAAAATCAGCCGTTACCGAGTTATTAAGAGTCAAAATTGCCCAAATTTACCGTAAAATTCGGCAATTTTGATTCTCAATAACTCGATAACGACTGGTTTTAGACCATATAAGTGTATTGTGCCCCTGTTGTTCCGCAATCCGCTGTTTTTTATTCGATTTGCGCATGCGCACCCCTAAAACTCGACCGCGCATGCGCATTTCTCAAAAACTAAATAAGGAAAGTAACTCGTTGAAAGCAGTTTTAAGGACCCTAGAACTGTATCTCTCATTTCCCAAAGTTTGGACCGGGCCTAACTTTTTTGACCTAATCGTCCTCAAGGCATAAGGTGACGGTACTTCAATGTTTACACTGTATTTAAAAGTAAATACAGAAAGCGAAGATGAGAGGTTTGTTCGGATTTAACAAGTCTAGACATGGCAAAGGGGAATAGCAAATTTGCATGTTTCTTGTCGAAGATTAGCCTGATATCAGAACCTATGTTCATTGATGGCGGAAATCCAATATTGGCTAATTACTCTGGACAGAAACTTGTGTAATTGCAAAAGTGTAAGGTTACATTATTAATGCGCAGTCCAATAATTTCAAGTTTACTTCTAATGGCTATTAACAGCCTAATGAGCGTTTGTGTTGAAATTTTGTAAACAACCCAAATACTCATTCAACTTTCGCTCTTGGACATACACTACATGAGTTATTCTGTAGAAGGACCACCCCAATACCCAAATTTATGTGACCAAATATAACCCTACCACCTCCCCCCTCTGGTTTGATATCTGTGAAAGGTCAGATTAAAGAGCTTATCCCGGTTCTTTGAAATGGGTCGAAAACTAGGATAGATGAAAAAATACTATATGTTGTCCATCTTAGCTTTCTAACAGCCGGACTTCGTTAATTCTAGCGTAGTTCAAACCCTGTTGTATAAGACACCACGATTGTAAAGTGGCCAGAGTGACCGCCTTGTTATTTAAGATCCCGGGTTTGAGTACCGCCTCCTTCCATCATGTCGAACTTCCTCAGCTCTTTCTTACTTTTAAGAATTGCTCTTGGTCGGTCAGGTTAAAAATACGGAGTGTGATGTCGTTCGGCAAGAGAAGCTCAATTTTCCTGATTTCCGAAGTACTGGATTGAAATTATGAAATACCGGTCCGGGATTATCTTGGATTTCGGTACTGACACTGCAACACCTGTGAAAGAGGGGCGATGAAGGGTCTCCATCCCGAT
The DNA here is from genome assembly GCA_032353305.1 of Cephalothrix spiralis. NCBI lineage: Eukaryota > Metazoa > Nemertea > Palaeonemertea > Archinemertea > Cephalotrichidae > Cephalothrix > Cephalothrix spiralis. The sequence goes on from JAUCNG010380370.1 coordinate 2,369, forward strand.
CTCGATGGAAAATTCGTCATTTCGTCAGACAATGACTCCAATCACGACCTTGTCACTGACCGCTGAGCGATTTTAGGTGTAATTAATAGGGCGAAAACAAGATTTAGATTCCAAAAAATAGAAATGGTCTTTCCCCGGTCCCGATGGTTTTTATCGCCCTTTCCCGTTTTAGAAAGGAACCTTTCACCCCCTCTTGAAACATCACCAACCGATTAATTTAAAATTTTACCCTACTTAAACTAGATCTAGAACTGCAAGGTTATCCCGTTTTATCATTCAAATTCACAATTTTAATTAAAACCGTTACATCTTTTTTCTTCCATTCATTGAACTTTCCGAAACCCTGTCCCTGGAAGGATACAATATCTTCCTTTTCAGAAACGTTTAAAAAGAACTTTAATATTGCGTATTGAATTACTTCACTCCCAAAGCGGGGTATCGTCACAAAAATTGCATCAAGCTATTCATTCATATTACCTTTTCATAAAATTCTTCAACATGTAACAGATGATTTTTAATTAAGAATCTATCAAATTACACATTATAATTCCTGTGCTAAAGTACAGGTTTTGTCCTGTATTTATGTATCCCTGTCAAAGCCCTGTTACGACGGAATCAGGGAATGTTTATAAACATTCCCTGGACGGAATGCGGATACTACCCTCTCGTTTAAAAGTACTAGAGTACATTATAATTTACTGCGCTTTGATGATGATATGATGATGATGATGGAGATCGAATCAATTGACTACTTTTGATATATTAAATATTTACGGCTACATTCATATACTTATGTTACTAGTTCGTTGTTGTTTATTATAGTTAATCATATTCATCATCGTTTTAGTCTATTTGCTGTCAAACAACGTACAATATCAATATGATTTAAAAAAATCGTTAAATGGTATTTACGAATTCCCCTAGCGTGACAAGGTCAGCCATAAATTGAGAATTTATTAACACCTGCATACAAGGATTCAGCGGCCGAGTGGTCTATGGCGCTGGTAGTTAATTATCGCAAGGGGTGCACGTTCGAGTCCCGTAAGAAGCATGTATAATTTGATTTCAAGAATTCTCAGATATTTGACCGATAATTAGACAAAATGTCGGAAAATACTCTATGTGAGCAAGATGTGTACTTAGTACAGATATTAATCTCTTGTTTACTAGAGTAATTATGATTATCCATTCCGTAAATTTTAAAACAATTTTTTTACCATATTTTCTGATATTGCATCCAACCAACCACCGACTCGGCTCCTGCATAATTGTAACATCAACAAACATACTCTAGTTTGCTTGTACATATGCTGGGGTGGGTGCCTGGATGGTTACCATTTTTTGCCAAAAACCAAAAAAAATAATTTAGTAGTAAAGTTGCAAAAATTGGGTGCATGGTTGGTCAAGATTTTCTATAAAAAATAAGCGTCTTGTGGAAAAAATTTAGCTTGAAAAAAATCTAGGTCGCAGACAATTTTGAGTATTTTTCACCCGCGTGCAAAAAATAGGAGGTTGTTGGTCAGAAATTGAATGGAATAAATTGGCACATTGGAAAAAATTGGCAAAAAAGAGTGGGTGGCGGCAAAGGTGCCCTTTTACAATTTTTTCATGCCATTTGGTAATTTTGATAATTTTTGGCATACGTGTATACTTTTCCACGACACCCTAATGATTTGCTAAAAAAACTGGCCAAAAGGGTCCAATGCCTATCTCATTCTCCCAAACATTCTTAATCACAATCATAGATGTAAATATATTTATTTCAATACACTCATTTGAACACCCGTAATTGTAAGTCAAGATTTCGATTTATTTTAACATCATATTAAATTTGCTGTGATGTTCATCATATCTGACAGATGTCTGCAATTGAGATTGTCTCTTAAGGTAATAATCATTGATCAGATTTAAGAGCTATCTATGAACCTATGTATTGATGATAGGAAGTTGATTTCGTTTTTAAGATTTTATAATATAATAATTCAGACTGATGCATAAATGTGCCTCAAATAGCAAGCGATTATGATTAAAACAGACACGCCTCGGTGCCTGCGGCAGAGTGGTAGGGCGTCAGTCTTTGAATCCGGATGTCGCGGGTTCGAGACCCGGGCTCGACATTTTCCATCGGGAATAACCTTGGGCACTTCAGCGTTCGCCTCCTGGTGGCTCGGTCAGTTATATAGATACTAGGTTAGAGTGCAGGATAGGTCTACAGGCCTAGGGTAAATGCTCATAAAGCGGACTATCTGTATATATTTGAGCCAGTCACATTTGACGCCCTCACAATAAGTTGAAAGTTGAGTTTATCTCCGCTAGGAGCATCATTCTATATGCTGTAACTTCAAATGGGTATTCAATGTTGGTATATATAAACAGCAATGCAACCCTTTTGCATGCGCCGTCGAGTTTTAGGGTTGCGAAAATCGGAAAAATTAGAACGGATTCTGGAACAATAGGGACATGTTTCTATCTGTCCGTAATACAGTTTTATGACATAAAATCCGCCGTTTACCGAGTTATTAATAGGTGTATTAATTGTGACGTCATTATCAATAAATCGATAACGGCTGATTTTACGTCATAAAACTTTATTAAAGACAGATAAAAACATGCCCTTTTGTTCCGGATTTCATTTTAATTTTCCCGATTTGCGCATGCGCAACCCTAAAACTCGACTGCGCATGCGCATATCTCGAAGTCTGCCATATAATTTTTTTTCTTACTTTGCGTGCTTAAGAAGATAATAACAGAGGGCAACGTCTTTACTCGGCACTAAAGGGTGTGACTAAAACCGCCTATCTGTCAGCCGTTTTGAATTAATCCTTTTGCTGGACATATAGCTGGACCGAAACATTTAAAATTTATACTAAAAAGTTTTAAATTCTTTGCTACTACTGCAAAACCAATATAGTTAACGAGAGCTAAGTATATGTGTATCTTTTACGCTGAAACCTTTGAGAATTATGATCAAGATCAGATCTGAATTATTTTGGTGTAAAAACTGCAAAGTCTCTTTTGTAGCATTACTGTTTTTGATGAACACCTAATATATATTCTCGAAATTCTCTGTACAGTTCAGATAGATATACTATAACGAATGTCTTTTTACTAGCATAAGCATAAAAAGATAATCCACGGACTTTTGCTTTGACCGTGTAAGGGCTTTTCTGAGAACTGTTTTATCACCACAAATAATTACCAATTAATCTACCATTGCAGAAGGCCAATAATCTATTTTGAAACAAAACAAGTTGTTAAAAAACACACTTTTAATTGACGCTCAGAAAGTTAAAGAAACTTTTAATAACCTTTCTCTCTTTTCTTTATTATCATTTCTTCTTCTATATAGGGCGTCAGATGACTGGCTCAAATACACACTTTATGGTCCACTTGCTGAGCATTTACCCCTAGGCCTGTAGGCCAGCCCGCACTCTTATCTATTTTCTATGTACCGATTAGCAGTGGGATTTTTACCCCGAAGGGAGGGACCGTGTCCCACTCCACGTATTTGACCTGACCGAGCCACCTAGGAAGCTATGCGCTGAGGAACTTGCTTAAGGTTCCACCCGTTGGAAAGTAGTGTCGAGACTGGGTATCGATCTAGGGACCCCTGGATCGCTGACCGAGTGCTCTGACCACTACACCACCGAGCCACAAATCACTTTTGCTATTAAAGGTCCCTATCAGTGCGCTGAAAATGGCTTACTAAAGTACGCTGATTAGTGTAATCGTCTAGACCCTATATGATTATTAATTTGTTTGTATGTTTCCTTGCGTTGGGCATTTCCCTGGACATTATAACTCCTAATTAGGTTCGATATTTATGGGATAAAAGATGACATAAAATATGATCTTTATATGGATTATGTCAAAATAATTTTATCTGAAATCGTGTTTTGTATTCTTCTTCGTAAAGTTACACGTATTATATTCACCAAGCACGTTTTGCACCAGAAGTACACGTCTTGATTGGCTTATGACTCGCACTTCTTTATAATTATCACCAAGAAAGGATAGAAAGATTGTGCGTCGATATTTGCGCCTTAGCTTTTGTATTTTATGACGTCATTATGACGTAATAATCGGACAAATTATGGTTCCTTTCATGGGATATATATGAAGAATCCGATAACCTTATTTATTAAGTATAGATCATTTAAATAAACATTGTTCTCTTTATTCTATGTATAATCACGATCACATTCGTTAGTACATGTAATAATAGCTCATTCCTTACCGGACCCCATATTTAACTTTACACACACATAATCTCGAACCCGGAAGTCACATAGCACATTCGGTTAAACCATTCGGTTTCATTTCCATAACATAGAAAATGTTCAATATAGGAGAGAGAAAAAAGCAGTTTTGGAATTTATTACCCGATTTACATGGCTGTTTCATGCTTTATTTACCTTTTCACTTCATCACTATAGGCAATTCGAGATTGTAATTTCTTGTTGACAAAATATCAACACAATCCTATCGGCGTCTACCATCAATTACTTTGATATGTTGATGGAAATTATAGCGGACAGCTGGATGGGATACAGCAAATATGCAAATGCGGCTATTCTTTTTAGTGAGCGTACTCGACCGATTTTATGTTGATGTCCAATGAGAGCGCGTTAATTCAAGTATATTATTATGTGATCGATAAAAATTGAAAAAACTACTTAAATTAGGTTATTAAGTTTCAATAATTAAATAATGGTCGGATAATAAAAGCATTATTGACTTTCGATTTTAAAACTGCACGAGTTCCGGAACGATTATTATAATTGTATATCATTAAAGAATTTTTCTCCACTTTCTTGTTATCCCAAGAACGGAATTCAAAACGATTGGTCCTTTTCATGTAAATGCACACATTTATTCTAATGCATGATTTATTCTGCTTATTCAATGATTTTGTGTAATACTTGGATTCAAAATTTTATCTAAAAATGTTGATTCTCCAAGTTTACATGGTGACAGAAAAGTCATTAATGTCACAACTACTGACTTATGGAAATTGATGACTTTTAAGTAGTTGTAAGTCAATTAGAGCAAGTATAGTAAAATGTTCCAGAAATAGCGTCAAGCAACTATATTATTCCCAGGAAACCGAATTATCGAAGTGCGTTTAAATACAAACGATTAAAGTTCAATGTTGATCAAATTATAGTAGAAAACATTTTTCATTTGAAAATAAATCTCTCCCCTAGGAATTTGTACACGCTAATTCAAGGTCTCGGCACAAAAAGTTAAAATAAACTTAAATCTAAATTTTTTACAAACTTATCAAAAATAATAGGGCTTGTCTCTGTTTAGGTTAGGGTTTCGGAGATTCCCTTTAAATATTCCTTCCAATTGTGTATAGTGCCTGTACTGTCTCTATTATGGTCGCTGACGCTTATCTTGGAATCGTGTCTTAGAGTTCATGCAGGTTCATGGTTTTACAATAGAAGTATACTTATCGCTGATTGGCCAAGTGCTACAAATATCGCCAGTGATAATCTGAACAAAGTTTTACTAAGAATAGAGCACCTCATAGGCACTTGGTATATTGTAAAGCACTTATCGATTAGTATGTAATTGAAAACTGATAGCCCGATTTTCTCTCGACGATCGAGATTGCCATCTGAAAGGCAATAAAATTGACTCGTTTTTCCAATCAAAGTTCTTAAATATAGCCAGCGCACCTCGCATGTTATAGGCATTTCTCTTATTTGCACTTGATTTTGGATAACCCCCTAATTGAGATCAGTTGAAATTGTCGAATTTTATTACTACATGTACATGCAATGTATGTCTTACAAATCAACTTAGGATGATTGATCACGATTGGGAACGTAATATCATAATGACATAAAATCGTTTGGGGCCAAAATCATCGATGACCTGCGCTCCTATTTTATCCCTCGGGACACCCCATTTGATGATAACCTGAGACAGGTTGGATACACTTGGAGAATTTGTACATAAAATCTATGATCAGCTGTTGATTTTACAGCATCATTTATATCTATCTTGGAGATAATGGGATTTTGTAGCGGTCAATGCTCATCTTAATCGATACATAATTCTTATGTTCTAGCTGTAACCTTGAAAGGGATTTTGTTTAAATCAAGGTCCTATACCGACTTAAGTGGAATGACGTCAGCGACTGAGCGACATAAAAAGACAGCTCCTTCGCTAAATGATAATCTGAATTTGATTTGTTTTAAAATTATATGGGGAAACATTATAAGATTACCTAACCATTAGTTTACTTCTGTAAACAATGGAGAATTTTTTTACAGAAATAAAAACAAATGATAAGGTCATGTTTATTATTACACTGTATCACGAATTTGATCATTTTTTAACGTTTTGGTGTATTTTTAAGGGTTTTTGTACGATTTTTATATTCGAACTATACTTAAGCGCGTAGGTAATCAACCCCGTACCCCGGTTCTGCCTTTTAAATATTGATCGCTTTCACAGTTCCCCATGAGTACCATTAACGCCTGTCAATTAATAGCGGGATTATTAAACACGACGACAATTAACAAGTACTCAAGTAGGCGTCATAAAAAATAAACTTGCGTAACAGGTTCTCCTTTTCTAATAAATGATCATAAATGACACTTATAATTAAATTTTATTGATCATTGAGCACTGCTTTATTACATGGCGTTTTTTTCCTGATTGATATGCTGATATTTTATTGCGCGTGTTGTTCGGTTCCCACAATGCCATTCGCACAACCGGATGAGACCAAATTCGAGATCGAACCTCACTCAGTAGAGTGCAATTCGAGATGATTATGATGATCATGCACTGACGAAATGTAATGAACTAATCCAGTGTAATAATAGCTAAAAAAGCCTGTGACGTCAGTAATAACATTCCCCTATTTTCCGTGTGTCATGTTTGCGATTTGCGCATGCGCAACCCTTAAACTTAACTGCACATAATGTCTCTAAAACATTTCCAGTCATTTTGTATATTCAATCAAATCCGTAGAAGGACTGAACGACTCTTAACGCCCTTCCCTTCAACAATGTCTAGCGTTGAACGGATAATGCTCCACACTTTCCTGGTCAAATTATGGTCATTTATAATTTGGAGAATTATCAATTTATCATATTATCATGGGTCTTAATTTGGGGGAACAGAACTTGGTATTTGGGAAATTTGGATACAATATTGTAGTCTCAAATTGTGTTTGCCTGCGTTAATTTGTTTCTGCAGTTTGATAATTAGATAATAGTATTCCTCCTGTAAAAGAAAAAACGCTTGTCCGGTCATATTAAGTCTAGATGAGGTTAATTTGATGAACGGCTGAATTCATCGAATTGAATAATTTTGCGAACCTTCGAGACGAAATTTTACAAAATTATTCGATGTTGTTCTGTGTTTCGATATGACGTCATAACCGGATGTACCTAATATCTTTGCACCTTTCGATGAAATTTGGTATATGGGGTATATGTCATATGCTTAAGACTTTGGCATTTTCAAAATTAAGGTCCGCTTGGCGTCCATGTTCATCTCGATAACCTCGTTATGATAATGCACGCATCACCTATAACTGTTTTTAAAATATTTTATTGGATCCTTTTCGATATCTGCGGATGCACAATTCCGTTTTTGCACTGCGCATGCACAAATCGAGAAAAAAAACCTGTAACCTGCTCCAACGTCAGCATAAGAGTATTTTAGACTTCATTCTATTCATCATTAGGTTATATTTTTCATTTTACCTATGCGCCCCTAGTGGTGACAAACTGTCTTTACGTACAAGCACTTGACCTGATAATGCCAATATAGGCGAAATTTATCGTCGCTCTAAACTTTAAAACGTCTTGTTTCTGTGGAATTATTGAGACTTTTTTAGTTTCTCTTTCCTATAACATATCGAAGATCCAATGCAACCCATTGACCCATGTATTTTAGCAAAGCTTATACCAATTCATGAGCATCCTAATTATTTTTAGGATTGCTAGTATTGACGTAGTGCGCTAAAGCTTTTCCCGGGAATTTTTATACCCGTTCAAGATTGTAGTACAGCTATCTACCTCTTGTTTAATAGAGTAGTATTGACGATGACACCATATAAAATGGTACTTTTTAGCGGTAAAATAACTACAACCTAATTTACTAATTTCCCCCGATAGAGAGCGCAGTTTTTACGTCATGTAAAATACACTTGAGTTTGATTGATGATCCTGATGATGAACGTGTCCTGACCTCAGATTTTACATTACAATTATTCATAGTTTTTAGATTCCTTTTATTTGTTTGTTTCGGACTAATCTGTTGCATCATGTTGCATGAGTTTCCATCAGTGTAACCTTGATCTATAAACCATAATGAGTTTTGGGACCATGAAGTAATTCATTTAAGATTATATGTCATAATCTTGTCCGAAAAGCACTGACGTGTGTTGTTTTCATGATTGAGTGTTTCTGCGAAAAAGCGTCGATCATCCGAAGCGAAAAGAACTGTACGATATATTTATCAAAATTAGAGCAGATTAGAGTTAAAAGGTTAGTGTAGTTCATAATCAGTGATAGCACAGGCGACCAGTCATATGGTCATGACTGTGTGTCCCAATATTATGGAAAACAGTCAGATGACGTCATATTGTGACTTGATTATGAATATTTTAAGAAATTTTGCAAAAATTCACTCTACCAAATAACAAAAAAATTGGTGCATCGATCGGTTCATAACTAAGGCAGGGTGACCACATGTCTGGAAATCCAAAATTGGCCCAAATTGTCATGGAAATGTCATGGAAAATTGAAAAAACTAG
>JAUCNG010380592.1:0-11141 GCA_032353305.1 Cephalothrix spiralis
ATGGGCTAATCGTTGGCACCGGTCGTTTTTCTGACTCAAGCCGAAAAACTTTCGACCCTCAAAATAATACCGTGATCTGTCTGTAATACGTATGACCAAAAGCTAATGACTATTGTAATGACGTAAAATCAGCCTTTACAGAGTTATTAATGAATCAATGATAATGATGTCACAGTCGATACACCTATCAATAACTCGTACGTCGTACAATGTACTACGAACAAATAGAAACATGCCCTATTTTTCTGGATTCAGTTGTAATTTTTCCGATTTGCGCATGCGCAACGCTAAAACTCGACCGCGCCTGCGCATATCTCGCAAACGGCAAGATAACTTATTTTCTTACTTCGCGTTCCTAATAAGCTAGCATCAGAGGGCAAATTACCGCAACTGGCTCTTCTCGGCACTCAAGTGTGACTAAAACCGTCTATCCGTCAGCCGTTAGGGAAACCCCATATACGAAAATAACACTCAAAAAACAACATTACCTGCATAAAATATCCAGACACTAATGCTTTTCTAATGTTGATGTAGTAATCTCGACTCGTGAAGTCCGTACTTGATCGCCTGAGACTGAATCTGTCCATAATTCTTGATAATTGCTGTCTAACGTTATCTGCACTCTTCAGAGATCTGTAGTTGACGAAGTTATCATAGCACCATTGAGGATCTTCATGATCTGAAAGAGAAAACAACAAATGAATTCAGGGTCCACACTTTTTCCTGAAACAATTTCCCTGATTTTTTCAGGAGAACTTTCAGAAAACAAAATTCCATGACTAGACATAACAAGCACTGCTTTATATTTTGCGGTTAACCGTCACCAAAACATTTGTAGCGAAAAGTCAATACTTCAAACTTTTCCAGTTTTTTTACACATTTTCCAAAATATCCATAACATTTTGATCTATTTTCCTGACTTTTCTGGTAACTATGCAACTACTAAGAGCAAGCACAGTTGGTTAGTAAAAGAGCCATTATCAATGCCAATGAAACGAGTTCAAAGAGATACAATTGTACCATGAAGTATTGTGTTAAGATAAATAATTATCATAATAGCAAAATAATACTTTCTGGGCATCTATTTTGGCACCATCGTAACCAAAGAAAATATTTAAAATTTTAATTGGCTTTCAAAGGTGCCCACAAATAAACGTGTCAGTTACAATTTGAAAATTCCAGACCACAAATAATTTATCACAACTTCTCCAAAAGTTTTGTTTATCAAACTCAGTCAATGAAAGAAAAATACTAATCTGATAGACATTTGGGATACGATTGTACCATTAAGTATTATAGTTAAAATAAATAATCATCATAATAGCAAAATAATACTTTCTGGGCATCTATTTTGGCACCATCGTAACCAAAGAAAATATTTAAAATTTTAATTGGCTTTCAAAGGTGCCCACAAATATAAACTAAAGCACAAATCTGGTAGACATTTAGGATACGATTGTACCATTAAGTATTATAGCTAAAATAAATAATCATCATAATAGCAAAATAATACTTTCTGGGTATTTATTTTGGCACCATCGTAACCAAAGAAAATATGTAAAATTTTAATTGGCTTTCAAAGGTGCCCACTTACTATTATAACTATTTAAATTGTATTTACATTGCTCACTTAACATGTATACCTTCAGAAGTAAACGACGATTTAGATTACGTTATCAAGCTTGGTATCGAACCTGGGGTGCTTGCAGTGCAGGCGAGAATGCTAACCACTTCACTAATCTGCTCGCGAATTCTTGCAATAAAGCACTGGTTTATGAACAACCATGACCACCATGCCGTGTTTTAGGACTGCGCGCTACATTTGTACAGTTCGTATATTAAAATCGTCCAAAAACCCTAAAAATACACAAAAACGTTCAAATTCACGATACAGTGTGATAATAAACAATGTACGCTTAGTTAATATTTCTATAAAAATTACTCCGGGTTCGTGAAATAACTCGTAAATATTTATAGAAATAACCACGACTTGTACAGTAATCCTTGAATAATAACTTAAGTTTGTACCATACCGCTTAATTAGTAGCATCCGCATCAAAAATAGCTCACTTGGAATAAAGAATTTCAAGGGTTGATGAGTCAGTTTATTAGTTTATTTCCGATAAGCTATCGTTTGAAACAAATCGCGACACTATGTACTGTGCTCATTTTTAGCTTTAAAAAATATTAATCATTTAACCTAATGTTTATTTTCCAATAACAAAAACACGACTATATACGACAACTTTGTTTTTTTGACTTCGACCTCCGGGCCCAAGATCATAGCTCGGCCCCTAATTTGAAATTCGTTGCAAACTGATCGTACTATTGTAGCTCATGGTCTAATGAAGCTTCCGTATAAGTTGTATTAAGCTCGGATCAAAACCCTAGGAGGAGATACATTTGGCCCTAGGGTAAAAAAAATGCCAAAGAATGAGGTTTTTGGCCCATAACGCCGGCCCAAATGCTCCGATCAAAAAAAAGTTAAAAAGAGTTCCTTATAATCGGCTCAGATACAGTAAAAAAATTTCACGCAAATAGATTAATGCTTACTACCAAGACACCCGTCCACCCGGCCATAGCATAAGCTCACTATTGGAACTTCGTACCAAGCTCGGTACCAAGTGAGCTAAAAATCGGAAAATTAGACAAGTATCAATATCCTGCCCAGTGCCCATGGTCCATCATTTACTATGTCTAGGTATTTAGTCCACCATAGTATTAAAAGTATATCTTCGAAACATCAAAACATTTATTTTACTATCCTACCATGCACAATGTATCATGATTGATGTACGTGTCTTTTTATAAACACAATCGATCAGCATGGGCTAAATGCTTCAAAAAACCTATTCACTGAAAAATGATCAGGTTTTTTGAAGCCAACATTATAAGTATATAAAAGAGTAGATATAAAAGAAATAATCAACACATTGCCTAAAGTTGATATACAAATTTATTAACTTCTCGGATTAATTCAAATCAATATGGATACAGGATACACTCAAGGATATTCTTCACAAGCATTTGACATCCGTCTTGCTTTGTCAGGTGCTTTACTTATGCTAAAAATAATGAAAAACGGCGGCAATAAAAAAGATTTTTTGCTTCGAACTGTTATAAATGGATATAGAGACATTACTAAATATCTTATTGAATCTGATGAAGATATGAATATCACTTTTGAAAATGAAAATATTACGCTGTTAAATATGGCTACAGTTCTAGGTAATGTAGAGATGGTTAAGGTACTAATTGAAAAGAAGGCAGATGTAAATCATGCTGGCAATGATGGTTGTACAGCACTAATCCTTGCGGCTGATAATGGGCATTTAGACTGTTTGAAATACCTTGTACAAAACAATGCAGATGTAAATCATGCTAAAAATAATGGTGTTACAGCACTGATTTTTGCGGCTCAAAATGATCATTTAGACTGTTTAGAATACCTTATACAAAATAATGCAGATACAAATCATGCTAACAATGATGGTTGGACAGCACTAATGTTTTCAGCTCAAAATGGCCATTTAGACTGTTTAAAATACCTTATACAAAATAATGCAGATACAAATCATGTTAACAATGATGGTGTGACAGCACTAATGTATTCAGCTCAAAATGGCCATTTAGACTGTTTAGAATACCTTAAACAAAACAATGCCGATGTAAATCATGCTAAATATAGTGGTAGGACAGCACTGTTTTATGCGGCACAAAATGGTCATTTAGACTGTTTGAAATTCCTTATACAAAATAATGCAGATGTAAATCATGCTGACAATGATGGTTGTACAGCACTGTTAATTGCGGCTGCAAATGGTCATATAGACTATTTAGAATACCTTATACAAAACAAAGCAGATGTAAATCATACTAACAATGATGGTTTTACAGGACTGTTCTATGCGGCTGAAAATGGTCATCTAGACTGTTTAAAATACCTTATACAAAATAATGTAGATACAAATCATGCTAACAAAGATGGTGTGACAGCACTAATTTTTTCAGCTCAAAATGGCGATTTAGACTGTTTGAAATTCCTTATTCAAAACAATGCAGAATTGCAGATGTAAGTCATACTAGCGATGATGGTAACTCAGTGCTATCTAGTTCAGCAAAAAACGGTCATTTGGAATGTGTTAAATTCATTTTAAAGCAAGATGCAATAAGTAATGACTTTTTTGTATCTTTTCGAGGTTTTCAGTCTTTAGGGCTTGCTGCAATAAATGGACATGTCAATGTTCTAATAACTATCACTAAAGCTAAATACAATACAAACCACGAACCCGAAGAAGATGTTAACAGTTACTCAATTGACACTGATTTTGGAAATCGTCTTCCGATTCATATTGAAAACGTAAAAAAGTGTTGTAAAATAATGAAAGACCTCAGAGATATCAGAAACAATGATATTGAAACAATAGGAGGGTGGATATACCGACTTGAAAAGCGAATATCTGATCTTAATCGTTTAGTAGAACAAAAGAATGAGCTGTCGAAACATTTCAAAAGCGCAAATCTCTCTGCAAATGACCTACGTGACATGATAGACGGCATTGTCATATCTAAAGAAAATGAAGTTATTATGAAATCATTTAAAATACAAGATCGCATATTGGGTAAAGGATCTTTTGGAGTAGTTAGGTGGGGTATTACAGATGACAAAATTCATCAAAAAGTTGCGATTAAATGTATTGACTTTCAAAAAAATAAAAACATTCTTCCCCTTCTTGACCAAGAAACTGAATGCCTAATAGAGCTGCGTCATGAGTTCCTTGTAAGTTTCTTTGGCCATAAATTGCGCTATGATAACGATCTAGAAAAAACAATGGTTTACATAGTTACTGAACTATGTCGCGAGGATCTTTATGACTTTTATATTAAGGATGGCTACATAAATAAAAGGAATCCAAGACATTCTACTGATTTTGCATCGACTTTACAGCAGTATGTTAATCATGCCATTCAAATTGCCAGTGGAATGGAATATGTCCATTCCAAATCGTATGTTCATAAAGACATTAAACTGCGGAACATTCTTCTCAGTTTTGACAACAAGGTGAAGATTTGTGACTTTGGTCTTGCCAATATTTTGGAAAGTGGTGTGGAGGAAACAAAACACTTTAAAGGTACCGAATTGTACTCAGCGCCCGAGGTCCTGAAGGTACCACGCAGATATTCATCGGCCTCTGACCAATTTTCCTTTGGTCTTATTTTAGTAGAGATGTACGTCGGTCAGTCGTACTACAAACTGGACCCATTTGATAAATATCCAAGATGTGAATTTAGCACATTACTTAAAGATGGTACAACGCCTGGAATAGGTGATCCAACACGGGAAATTGAAAAGGTGATCGCATCAATCGTGAATGGATGCTTAGAGTATGACTTTGATAAACGCTTATCAGCTAAGACTACTAAAATGCGGTTTAAAGACGTACTGAAAGAACTTCAGTCTGAAAACCCTGACCTAAGTCCTTTGAAAATGAATGAATACGAAGTACCAGATGTAAGTGACACTATCATAGATTTATTTAGTCAAACTCAGACCTCAAATGATTATGTGCAACCAGCAAGTACTCTTTTCAAATGTGGCACCAAAAATGCAACTAGTTCAATGAAGTGATACATAACTTGTTGACACAAGACTGAACCAAGAACTATTAATAACTTTAATTGGGCTATACAACAGCATGATTCTTGAATAATAACTTCGGTTTGTTCAACTATGTACCATACCGCTTAATTAGTAGCATCGCATAGAAAATACGCCAATAGGCGTGAAGCTCACTTAGAATAGAGAATATATATATATAAATTGTTTATTTAAGTGCCACCACCACATAACACATAGCACAATATATCAAGGGTTGACGAGTCAATTTATTTCCGATCGTTTAAAACAAATCGCGACATTCTGTGCTAATTTTTAGCTATAACCATAATATTAATAAAAAATATTCCTAATCTGACCTTTAATGACTTTTGACCTCGACCTTCGGGCCCAAGGTCATAGTCCGGCCCCTAATTGGAATTTTGTTGCAAACTGGTCGTACCTTTGCAGCCCATGATCCATTTAAGTTACATTCAATTGGGATCAAAACCCGAGGAGGAGATAGATTTGGCCCTAAGGACCAAAAATACCTATTACCGTATGTCCTTTAATGACCTCAAGCATCGAAAATATTATTAACTTTAGCGAAAAACGATTTTTCTTTTTGTGTCTTAGAATTTCATAAGCTATCCATTAAAAAAACCGCGACTCTCTACGACGACTTTGACTTTTTGACCTGAACATCCTGGCCTAAGGTCATAGCTCGGCCCCTAATTTGAAATTCGTCCGTGGTCAAATGAAGTTTCCGTATAAATTGTATTAAGCTTGAAGGTCCAAAAAAAATGTCAAAAATGAGGTTTTTGGCCCATTACGCCGGGCTAAATGCTCCGATCGAAAAACGGTTAAAAATGGTAATAAGCCATTCCGATACTCTAGTTTATCTGAATGTAAATGCAAAAAAGTATTCAGAGTAAGGGTACCGGAATGTCGAAGAGCACGAAGATTAGGAGCATTTCATATAGGTTATACCAGGTGCCTATAGTAAGAGGTGCTCTCTTCTAGTCATAGATCGTTCAGATGATCTGTGGCGATATCTTGTATCAGTGATGAGTACTTAGACACATCTGTTTAGCACGATCTACAAAACTGCAGTGTAAGGTTATATGTTATCTAAATCAACATGGGGTAATGCGTCACCGATGATCTGATGTAATCTATTAGATTTTAGTACTAAGTAGAGAACACCTCTTACTATAGGCACTTGGTTATACAATGTATGTGTACTTACTTTGTTTAAATGCATGGTAGACATTGAGGAGGGTTAGATGATCACCGTCGATGTGGGCAAATCTCATCTTGGCTTCATCAGCTGCCTTCTTTGCTTCCGTTGGCCGGACGAAACACTGTGGAACTAAACAGGGGACGGGTGGGGGCAACAAAGACCCATTCCCACCGCCATTAGTCTCAAAATGATCACTAAAAGGTAAACTTGTAAGGTCAGTTTAGTCGAAGCGGTTTCTTCATTTGAGAACTACATTAACATAACAACTACCAAGAGTTAATATTCACAGTGAATATTCACTCATCCTACTACTAGTGAATTAATTCACTGACTATACAATACTGTCAGGCCTCATAGACATTTTTTCTATCTCAATTTTAGGAGATTTTTTGAGCATGAGATTTTCAAGCAATTTATGAGATTTTATGATAATATGAGTGGATTTTCTATTAACTTTCCTTTACTATAAACATTGTATTTTCGCTTTTCAATAAATCAATATAATCTATGCATATACTTAGATCTAATTAAGGGACTCAAACCATAATAAGTTTTTATTTTTTGGCCAGCGCTTTTGCACAAATAAACTTAAAATTATAAAATCTTAAGCCGAGCGAAGCAAGAAATATTTTGACATTTTTACACCATTATCATCAAATAGGATATATGAGATTTTAGGAGAAATGGTCATATTTTAGGAGGATAAGTCATATTTTAGGATATCCTAAAATTTTAGGAGAACTATGAGGCCTGTACTGTACAAACAAATACTTCATGCAAAATTGTTTGTTTTTTCAAAGCAAAATACAGTTTTGTATTGACTTAATCGTTAAATATTTCGATGATATATTGTTGAAAAAGTACACAACTGGTACTAAATTCAAAGACTGCAAATCCTAGTTGTTCTGTGAAATCGGCTTCGACTAAGCTGACGGGAAAGGGACGGGGGATAAAGGGGGAGTTGTAACCGGAGACACCAAAATGAGTTGCATTTTACTTTTCTATTTAATGTAACATGACAACGTGTTCTTCTCTAATAAATATTAAACTTAGTCTGTATTTATTTGTGTATTAATCATATAATTATGTATGACATGCATGTTTTTGTTTGTGTCTATAGTATATATCATGTTCAACTGGCCAATTTTCGTCTATTCACTTTTTGTTTACTACGACCAGCCCTCGCAAAGGATGCATTGTTATTCCATTATCATATCGCGAACCATTGAATGCTTTGAATCGTCGCGAGGTCAACTGGCCAATCTGATATTTTGCGAAATTGGCCAGTTGAACATTATATATACTACAGTAGTTTTAAGGATTCTCAAATAATTACTGTAATTCCAGCTCTCGTTAATTCAGCGAGCGGGAGTTATCTCGTCCTGTGAAATTTGTAGACATGATTTAATTTATTCAAAGCCACTAATTTTGGTATCTCCGATTGCTAAATAAATATCTTACAGCAAATTAATATTTTAAAAAAATAATAAAATTGTTTTTGTTTCTTAATTATCATAGCTACCAGTGAGGAAAAGGGGCATAACAACACAATCATATATTTAAAATTTCAAGTCAATAATAAAGATTTCAGGTTTGATATAAAATGTATCGAAATTTTACATTGCAAAGTTTACTACCTGATAACATGGCGACGATCGACAAGATTTCGTTCGAACAGCTAAAATCACAGCTAGCTATAACCATCTTGGCCAGTTGAGGATCAAGAGGGAATTCAGCCATCATAGATCCCAATTCCGTTAATTCACCATCATCATCTAAAGATGCTAAATAATTCAACAATTCCAAAGCTCTCATCAGAGTTTCAGGAGCTGAAATTAATAATAAGAATTTTTAAGAATATTTCCAAAATAGGCTGTGTTGCACAAATTATTATCTGTAACCAGTGGTGTTCCAAGTACCAATCTTCACAGCATTCTTTATAAGAACCCAGTACCTTTAGGTAGCGATTCTATGTTAGCAGGAATATCTTGGTATAAATTAGCCAAACTGTAGCAAACCAAGATATTCCAGATAGATGGATCATTTTATTGACCTGCTAACATAGATTTGCTCCTTTAAAGTAATGGGTGCTTATAAAGAAGCTATAAAAGACCAGGGTCTGCCAGTAGTTAAGCAGTCGGTACTGTGTTGAATCAGTAATTCCAAATGTTATGGAACAGTACAAATCGGAGTATCTTGTAGACATCTTGGATAAAATTTTACCATTTTAGTATTATGCTAAAATAAATAATTATCACAATAGCAGAACAATACTTTCTGGGCATTTATTTTGGCACCATCGTAACCAAAAAGAATACGATAAATTTTAATTGGCTTTCAAAGGTGCCCAAAAAAATTACATTTACAAATTAAAGCGAGCGAAAGCTTTGATCACGCTCTTCAAAAATATATAGTTTGCTATAGTTTACGTGAAGACTAAATTTTACCAAGATATCGGTTAATTTACAAACAAAGGGTTAAGGATAAGTTCAAATCTGATTAACTTATAAAATTTTGGGATAAACTTTTAGTTGTACCATTTAGTATTATGCTAAAATAAACTATTATCACAATAGCAAAATAATACTTTCTGGGCAATTATGTTGGCACCATCGTAACCAAAGAAAATACGATAAATTTCAATTGGCTTTCAAAGGTGCCCAGATATATTACCTTCACAAATAAAAGCGAGTGAAAGCTTTTTACAATGTAAGATACCCAAGTTTTACAAAAATATATAGTTTCCTATATTATCTACTAAAACTGAGGATCTCTAGCTTTCAGAACGGTCCAAAAGTCGATTGACCCCTTTTTCGAAATCAACGCTTGCGCAGTTCTCTTTTCGCTCTACGCATGTTCCGAGTCGAAAATAAAACAGCGCATTTTGTTGATTAGTTGGCAATTTTATTTACAATTTTTGAACTCGAACATCTCGGCAATAAGTGCTGGTTTGAGGCTATGTATGCAAATGTATTGCCAACAGATACAAATATGACCCTGATCTCTTTATCCGTTTTTATTTTCGGTTCTTGCATGCGCGGAGCAAAAACTGAACAAGAAAAGGGGGCCAAAAGAATTTCTGCATCTTGACGGCGAACAAGAATTTTAGAGTCAGTTACATGGCGTTTCCAGGACTTTCCCTGACATATCAAGCAAATTTCCAGTCGCGACATCTTGAAAAAGTCTAGATGACAGTTAGTCGCAACAATTCTCATGAACCGGACGCGACAAATGTTTTTGCCCGAACGACATTTTGTCCAAAACTTTCATGAAATTTCCAGCCTCTAATCTAATTTTTCAATTTCCATTAACATTTCGATGACTTTTTGTGAATTGCATGAAAATCCCAGGTATTCCAGACCTGTGGTCACCCTGTAGTCAAATGAGCAGCCTCCAGGAAACCGAAATTTACGCGCTATCAACTTAGCAAATATGATAAAGCAATCACATAATATAAACCTACCTGGCGGGTCCATAAAATCAAAATGAACCAAATCGTCGATACCCAATTTCTTTAACTGTAGCACAACAGATCCCAAATTGGATCGCAAAATTTCAGGGTACGTATTTTCCTGCATTTCTTGTTTGTAAGCCTTTTCTGTGTACAGACGGAAGCATTTGCCGGGCCTTGTACGACCGGCACGTCCAGCTCTTTGTTGCGCACTGGCTTTACTAATTGCGGTAACAAGCAAGGACTCGACACGGATTCTTGGATTGTATACCTAAAATACATGAAATAACATATTATTGAAATGAAATAACGGAAACTAACAGTGACTCCAGGCAAATGGGTGGGTACCAGAGACTGGTGTTATAAAATTTTATAAAGCGTAAAACAAACGGGTTGGTGCACGCGGGAAATAGCTATGAATAGCGATATATAAGTCTGCTAAAAAAGACCGTATCGAGCAGGCAACCAGTCTAGGTCATACTCGACCACAGTCTTCCGTCGAATATCGTATGGAATTCATTTTGTTTCAATAATCTTGCTGCAACGAAACAATTATAACCGATGACACAATATTATACTTTAATATAGTATCAACAATATTCCACAATTTATGCCTCACAGCGATTCAAGATATATCGTTACAGCGACGTAAAAAATGTGTTAACATGGCAGCGGCGAGGGTTTCGACGGAATATGTTATAGAATGTAAAACAATTAGGTTTGGAATATTAGGAGTCGGACAACCTAGCCCCTAAGGGTTGGTTGTTTTACGGGGCGGAAATTTCCCTTTCAACCAACGTTGGTTGACGGGGACAAAATCTGCCCCGTAATGTCAAACGAGCCGTAGGGGC
>JAUCNG010380703.1:0-11138 GCA_032353305.1 Cephalothrix spiralis
GAAAATTTCAGGATATGTCAGGGAAAAGTCATGGAAATGTCATGGAATTTTGTTTTCAGAAAGTTGTGGTCACCCTGAGTCGTTGTTAAATATTTGTTATACCAGAGAAATAAATTAAATATGATTTTTTTTGCATGCAAAAATAATTTTAAACAAATTTTTATTTCGTAGAATTATTCCGTTTATTTCTAAAACAGACTTCATACGGAATATAAGTTTGAAAAATTGTTTTTTCTTAGAGTTTTTACATTCAATGCCAGAAAAAATGGATTATGATACGTTTTTCAATTATTAAATATACCAGAGAAATAAATTTAATATGATTTTTGGCGAATTTAAATTTCGTATTTCGAATAGACCCCCGAGTCTGATCTCGGTAACTGATCTCAGAAACTGTTGTACTGGCGCTGGTCCAATGCGCCAAACATAGGAGGCGTAGTGACTTCGGATAAAGTAGTTTATTCATTAATATTTATGAACTTGTATTTTCATCAAGGATTTAAATTTTAGGTTGAATTTGTGATCTTTAATTTTTTATTACATCCTATGTGAAACATATGATTGTATGATGCTAAAAATCCAGAATAAGTCCCAATTTAGAATGAAATGAATGAAATTTCTTTGTTTTTTCTTTCATTCTAAATTGGACTTATATGTGTATTTTTAGCATCATTATCGCAACACGGATTATTGTGTTGTTCTGTAGATTGTAGACAAAATACTTAGCAAGTCACAACTGTAACATTTTGCATCGATTCTATAACCAGTCTATTATAGCAGTCGACTTTTCAATTCTCTGGTATTTTGTTATGGTCACTAAGTAACGGTACTCAATATGATTAACATGCCACAGAATACACTTCGGTATTGACACAAAACGAACAGGACATATGTCTCTTTGTGTAATGGATACTGTTTGGACAGGGTTAGTTAATATAAGATATATTTTATACTTCTATGACAATTAATTCTATAACATGACATTCCTAATCGATCTTGGTCGCGTAGTAATTTTTTTTCCTAGAAAAGTGCAACGAAAAAATATATAATTCGTAAATGACAGATATTTGAATAATATCAAAGACTTGGATGTCCATACTCTATATTAGATAATGTTTTATGCACCTACTTTGAACAATGAAATAAGCTTAGTATGCCTCAAAAGGTGCAAAAACCATTTGATCTTTTTATGAATCAGTGCCACGTGACAACACTTATCAACACGTCACAAATGCGAACCAATCAGGAATAAGTAATTTACTATTTTATAGTAAACTTCCGTGTTAGGTGTCCCTATACCGTGTTAAAGCCGTGAAGTAATTAAAAGTCAAAGATTTAACAGGGTCAACAACTAATGACCTGAACCTGCTCCCCCTCAATACAAATATGAAGATATACAAAAAACAACTTTAATTTATCAATATACTTAATTAAAGATCTTAAACTTTATTAGTAATTCTTTCAGATATCTTAGTAGTAATTCTTTAAGTAACAGTATGCACCCCATTCTTTTATCGAGAAACATGTCCTTATACCAGGCGTTGACCCACCGCAGCCAGAACTCGTCTCCCATGTGATAGGGTAGTGAGCCTTCCTATCTGTTATCCATCCACAGCGACAGCTGTTCATTCCTCCTTTGTAAGCGATGGTAAGTTGGTCTAAGGATGCTAAACTGGCTCCTTTGGCGCTACATGCTGCAACACCTTGGTCATAAGTTAAATCGTTATTTCCAAGGAGGAAAACACCAGCAATAGCTAAAAATGTGAAAGGAGATAGGTTATATATACACCACTCCTTGAATTCCTTGATTTCATTGAATTTTGAGACCACCTCCTTGAAAACTCCATAAATTTTCAAAAGTCCTTGAAATTTTTGAAGACTCCTTGAATTAAAAAAAAACTAGGGGTTCTAAAATTTTAAAACATCTAGAATTGTCTTTATTTGGATGATTTCATACTTTCAAATCTTTTCGCACCAATCAAATTGTGTTTATCATATTAGAAATGTTAGAAAAGGTTGATGCAATTATATTTTCAAAATCCTACTTTTAGATCATTTTGTTGAACATGAAACATCACAAAGATATGTTTTCAGTTTTTGTCGTACGTTGGAGGAAACATAGACTCTTACAGACTGTGAACTACTTTATCTGATATTAGCGTTTTGAATACATTATTGTAAAGAAAATAATCTTGTTATTAAAGTCAAAAATACTTCTTGATTTCCTTAAAAAGTCCTTTAAAACTCATTGAATTTTGTACTGTATTTGGTGGGAACCCTGATATATTTTGATACAGTATTTTACTAAATGGTTTAGTTGCTGCAATTGATATCCAACAACGTAAGGGTCGGTCATATCATTAAATTACGTCCAATTTTGTAAAATGTATTTCAAATCCCATGAAAAATCTTACTGTTTTTCACAGCTCTTTTAATTTACTGAACATTTAAACAGCTTTATTTATTTAGATTGTTTTTAACAATTGTATTTAATTTTCGGTAATGTGATATGAAAAAACCCTAATCTTTAAATTTGGCCATAAATGTTACCTACCTCTAGGTGCTTTGTAACAATACGCGGCCGACATAGATCTGTAACACAATCTTACTCCTGGCGTTGACCCACCACAAGCATTTGTTAGTTCCCAGGTTATTGGATAATGGTTATGTCTATCTGTTGTCCATCCGCAATTGCAGTCGTTCATACCAGCATCGTATGCCAATGTCAGTTGTGTGAATGATGCAAGTTGTGCCCCGGCTGCCGTACAAGCGGCAACTGCCTGATCATAGTTATACTGCTCACGTTCACCGGTGCGAAAAACTCCTGCAACCTGACTAGGTGCTTTGTAACAATACGCGGCCGACAGAGATCTGTGACACGTTCTTACTCCAGGCGTTGATCCACCACAATCATTTGTTAGTTCCCAGGTTATTGGATAGTGGTTATGTCTATCTGTTGTCCATCCGCAATTGCAGTCGTTCATACCAGCATCGTATGCCACTGTCAGTTGTGTTAATGATGCAAGTTGTGCCCCGGCTGCCGTACAAGCGGTAACTGCCTGATCATAGTTATACTGCTCACGTCTACCAGTGCGAAAAACTCCTGCAACCTGACCTGTGAAACCAAATTACATTGTTACAGAAGTCATTCTAGGAGTTAATATACAGGGGGTCTCAATATTATGGAAAACAGCCAGATGACGCATTATTGCGACTTAATTATGAATTGACCATATAGCTGCTAGTGATTAGGCCTGCTATGGAGGGCCCAGACTCTATCCCGATCCCGTTTAGAAAAACATGCTCTATCCCGATCCCATTTGTGAAAAATACCCGGTTGCCACAGGTTGCCATATTTGTTTCCCACAAATATTAACTCGAAATCAAGCTTTTTAATTATAGTAGTTCTGCATTGGTGAGTGCTTTTAGAGGTTTTTATAATCGTCTTGGAGATACTTGTAATCGTTGAAACAGCCGGGCCTTTTGTACGCACAATCACGTTACCGTTATTATTCCATTTCCCGTCTCCGTTTCATATCCCATTTCACATCCCACGTTTCCCGAATCCCGTGTCATTCCATTTGGCTTATTCCGATTCCGTAAGGGCTGTTTAGGGCCTATCCCGGATCCCATTTAACCCCCATCTGGGCCCTCACTCGAGAGATTATGGTCTTCTCTTTCATATAAAATAAATTTGGGGCGAATTTGTCTGACATTAACTGAGCTACGTAAATATCCCCAAATGAACGTCCTTTCTACAGAAATATACTATACTCATTAAATTAATACCTTTTCGTTGTTTGAAACAATATGTATCAAAGGTTCTAGTCGAGCCACATGATCTGATGCCTGGCGTCATTCCACCGCAATCATTTCTCAGATCTGTAATTATTGGATAGTGAGCTATTCTATCAGTAGTCCATCCACAGGCACATTTATTCATCCCTGCTTTCCAGGCAGCAGTTAGCTGAGCAAGCGAAGCAAGCGATGCACCTTGTTTTACACATGCTGCTGCAGCTTGGTCATATGTGTAAGGATATCTTGATAATCCGATTTGCCTTGCCCAGTAAACACCGGCTATAACTTGCGAAACTAAAAATTCCTCTGAAAATATATTTAGGATGAGATTACTTTCATAGTTAAAGGTAGTATCAAGTGCATAGTCAGATATTATGCCCTGCACTTAGTAATAGATCATATAATATATTAGATGAATGCTGACACTTTCCACATGTCGATTTAGATAACACATAACCTTACACTGCAGTTTTGCAGATTGTGCTAAACAGATGTGTCTAATTAAGTACTCATCAGTGATAATAATGATGTAGAGCCGTCAGCGATCGCCTGAACAATCTATTACTAGAAGAGAGCACCTCTGACTATAGGCACTTAGTAGTATCCATTGAAATAATTTCTTTACATAACAATGAAAAGGAAATTGTTGCACCGTGTAATTAACAATGCCTAGGATAAAGGACAGGTGTTATAGCTCTCTAATACAGACATTTTTAGCCAAATATGCAATCCAAATGTTCGTATTAGCCATTTTTGATTACGATAGACTGGTGAATGCAGTCCCTATTTATGCATTATTTACCGCAAATTGTAGGGTTATCATTCATTATACTTACGTATACACTTTCCATCAGAAGCTTTGTAACCAGTAAAACAAATACATGTATATTGTTGTGTATTTTCAACTTCTCCACCACACACCGAGTTTGCAGTTGCATCGCAGGGATTTTTTGAGCATGGCCGAATCCCTGTAAGAAATAACCATAATTTTATTGTTTTAATTATTTTAAAATGAGGATTTGTTGGCTTCAATTGGATACGTTGCTAA
Source organism: Cephalothrix spiralis (assembly GCA_032353305.1). Lineage (NCBI taxonomy): Eukaryota > Metazoa > Nemertea > Palaeonemertea > Archinemertea > Cephalotrichidae > Cephalothrix > Cephalothrix spiralis. The sequence continues at coordinate 4,847 of JAUCNG010380703.1, forward strand.
GGAATTTGAACTTACATTTGCACGTTTTGTCAGGCATGAAAGTTTGTCCTGTTGGGCAAGTGCACACGACACCAAACTGTGAATTTGAGCATGTTGCGTCACCACAGCTTGTTGTTTCACAGTTCATCGGGAGACATTTCTTTGTTGTTGTGTCAAGGTATTCAAAGTCACTACATTTACACTGCGGTCCACTCAATGTGTTGACACAGCTTCCTCCATTGCAACCAAATCTGTTACATTGATCTGGGACTGGTAAAATAAAAAATCCATTATTTGTACATGAATAGATATGAAATAGTTGTATATAATCTAACTTAGAAAGAGATTTAGAACGTTTTAAATTCGTATTATCCCTAAACATTGAGTTAAATTTAAAAGATAGTTAATATGATGATGTGCAGTATTGAGTATTTTACTTTCGATTGATTAATAGCTTGGGGAAAACCTAATTAGATTACTGACATATTTAGTGTGGGAACTGTCCTCATTAGTCCTTAACAAACGTAATTGCATCCCAAAATACTGTATAGTAGGAATGTGTAGGCGTGTTAAACGTTTAATATATAGCCCAATCTTCTGTTAGTATAAAATGAGGGAAGATCCCCTTTAAATTCAGATCTCTTGGCTTCGGCTTAAGAATGTTAACTTCCGAAGCACTCTTTAAAATACATTGTATTTTTTTAATTTATATTTTATTAGGTTTTTTAATAAAATAAAAAAAAAACCTTGTTCGGCTTTCCATAACAGGCAACTTCTCAAATGTCAAAAGACAGTGTTATATTATGATGATTGAAGAATAAAATATATGCTGATTGTAATTAAAGACTTACAGTAGATCTAACTTACTGGGATCTAATGTGAAAAAAATGTTCCCTGAAATTTGTTACCTTGGGAAATTTGTTACCTAAAATATGATTTGCGCATACACAAATGGTTATTTTGACCATTTAAGGTAACAAAATTCAGGGAACAATATTTTCGCATTAAAACCCAGTTGTACTGTAGTTCAGTTTAAGCCTGAGTTCAAATCAGTCCCTCAACATTTCAGATACACTATCGACGTGAAAGATAGATCAAAGTATTTTTAATATCTCAACAGGACTTACAGTTTCTACATGTTGGTCCAGTGGCACCAGTACTGCAGCTGCATTTAAATGTGAGTTGCGACATATCGTTTGAGCAGGTGCCTCCATTTTTGCAGGGATTTGGCCAGCAGAAGTTAAGGCCACCACTTCGAACTGCAATTGTTTAAAAAAGAATTACAAAAATTACGTTTTTTGTCGATAGTTTAGCGATCTTAAAAGCACTCATTTATAGCAATGTTTATCATTTTTAAAATACAGCCATTGCTTTTACAGAATAACAAGGGAATACTACTCACCATCAGTTGGCAAATCAAGATAGTCATATGTAAGGTAGACTGGAATGAATTGGTTATTTGCCACCACAGCATCAATTTGAGACTGTGAACAAGAACCTGAGTATTCGAATGTTAGTTGCCAGAATTGACTGTACATAGCTGGTAGAAGTCCGGATCCTATCGATGTAGTTTCTCGACATACTTCAGTTGTGCTAGTACCAGTCATCTGAGCAAAGAGCATTCTCTTGTCATTTGTGCAAGTTCGTGTGTTATAGTCAAAAGTATAAGTCTTCCCGCTAATCATGTAGACTGTTGAAAGAACCTTATCAAACAGGCTTGTCTGTTGAGATGTCTTTACTGTGAATCGAGATGTCGTTGCGCAGCTCAGATTCGGGATGATCGGTTGTATATCTTTGACATAATAAGCTCGTGTTTGGAGATCAGAGCTAAACTTGACCCATTTGTTGGTAACAAACCAGCTGATGTCGTCTCTTGGTGGTGCAAATGACTGTGTTTCTTGTTTCAAAAGACCTGCCAAGTTAATGTAACCATTTCCAGATGATAGTGCAGTTGTTGGTATAAAACCAGTTGTACTCCATTCAGTACCTCGTACGTCAAGTCCGACATTCAGTGATACAATTTGGTTGATGTCGTCAGCACTGTAAAAGGATTTTTCACAAACTTGGGCTCTCACTCCACCGTTGGAATATTCAAGGCGATTACAATACACTGTAGTGACTTTTTGCATATTGCTCTGGTCAAGAATCATGCCCTGAATCATATCCGACAAATCAATCCTCGAAGTCGTTGCCCCTATTTTGGATGCGTATGTTGTTGCAATATTCCCTCTGATGATTTGGGCATAGGCATCAACCAAATCAAATTGGAACTGGTAGATTTCTTCATACAATGCTGTCATTCCGGCTATTTCACTTTCAATCGTCCTGCAGGCGTCCCTCGCCCAAACATTAATGCCCTCGGCAATTTTTGCTGCTGTACTGCTTTGACCTTTGAATAAGTCACAGCCTGCTGTTGCCACTTTGTTAAGTTGTGCCGTAAACTGTTGGATATCATAGTTGGTGACTTTTGGGCTATAATCTCCATATCCTTGAATGAATTTGTTGACTGTTTCGTCTGACACCTTTCTATTTAAGTTAGTCAGTAATGATGTCATAACGCCCATCTGCTTTTTGTTGTCTGCAAATTTTTTGCCAAGTTCGTTACCTTGAATTCCAAGTTCTTTCATGTTATCAAAAAGAGCAGCTGCCTCATCAAAATCAACATAAGCCTGGCTCAGTTGTTCGACACGGTCACCAATATCATTTGGATTGGGTATTTTTGGTAGAAAGTCTACCGTGCCCGAGATTTGTGAAGCTATTTCCATTGCAACAGAGGCAATTCTTGACACTACCTCCATACCAGTTGCAGCAATTGCTGATATCAAAATTGTACTCAGATCTTTTGCAATTTTATCTCCAACTTTTTTTGAATTCGTTTTCAGAGTTACAATTTGTCCTTCAAGGAATAATCTATCTTGTGTCGCTATTGCAGTATCATATTCTGCAACCTTCGTGAAGTACTGGCTAAGTGCTGCAAATTTGGAATCTGATTGTGCCATAATTTGATTCAAACCCAAGGACACGTCGTATAGGAGCTTCGCTGAGATGTCTTGGTCTTGCAATTCATTGAGGTACGTCTTGAGATTAACACCCACTAGATCAGATGTCATGACAACGATGCGACAACTTCTGTCAGAGAATTGGGAAGACATTCCGATCATCAACTTTAGTGCGCTGAAGATATCATATAGATGGCAAAGCAGTTGATCATTTGAACTATTGCAGATTCGTTGGACATCATTGATGATTGGATTTATGGTGCTTGTAAGCAATGCCTTTATAGTATCGTATTTTCCTGTTCTCAGCGCATTAAATATATTGGTGTAGATCGTGTCAATGGAAGACTTGGAATAAGCTAAAAATATAAACGGGTAATATTCTTATAAAGGAGGAAAATATATATCATTTCCTGATACAAAGTCAAATATTTTCATTAATATCAATAGCAGCAACATGAAACTTATACCAAAAAATGTCTCTCAAAATTCGCCTTGACATTCTTTAATTTTTTTTTGTCAAAATTCAAAATGTTGACTTAGTAAAATATTTGAAAATTAGAGTGTAAAATTAGTTATGCTTGATTCTATGCACTAAAAGTATTTTGCTAAAATCTATATTTTATTTTTTTTAGTTCGCTTCGATTTTTATTTAAATATGCTTCTTATTATCTCATGATTATGTAAGTATTGTTACTATTACTTCATGTGTCATATAAAGAAGAAACGAATGAAGAAACGTATTGATTTAGCAAAATACTTTCAGTGTATAGAATCAAAAATAATTAATTTTACACTCTAATTTTCAAATATTTTACTAAGTCAACATTTAAAAATTTTCAAAATCAACTTAATGATTGTGAAGACGAATTTTGAGAGAAGAATTTTGGTATAAGTTTCATGTTGCTGCTAGTGATATTAATGAAAATATATGACTTTGTCTCCACATGTGACAGTAATTATCATTAAGTCGTAAAATCTGAATCACAATGGATTTATGGTAAAGACCCAGGTAACAATTTTGTGCTTTAAGCAGTCGGATTATGTGCTGGACATGCTTTTTACATTCGGTGCTGATTTAAACTACCATAAGCATGCTTTCCGAAGTTGCTCATAAAAATAATTAAATTCAAATTTAAAATTCAACGTATATGACGATTTTAATGGCCCCAAAAAGTACCATTTTACAACAATTTTTTATATTCTATCATAAATTGTACCACGGAAAATTCCGCTTAAAATCTGACTGCTTTTTGCCTAATGTAATCCGAACATAAACCGAACGTATATGGTGCTGACAAAACCGAACCACACATTTTTTTATATGAATATATAATCCAAAAACTGATTTTTCAACACTATAATACGAATATATTGTGTGCTAATGATTTAACAATTTGCTAACAAGAGAAAACGATGATAATTACTATATCATTATATATATTTGATTTGCACCATACAAAAAATTTTTTGCAATCCATATATTCATTAAAAAAATTGATAATGATGTAAATCTTTGATTGATATTAAATCGTCGATTAAAGTATCGTGTTCTTGGCATTGCATCTAGCCATGGACACACATGTGAACTGAACATATTTTTGTTCATCCGCCCCCAAATGGGTGGGCACTGCTGCTTCGGTGCAGTTTGAACTTTTTATTTATCTGTTTATCTATAGCCATGGTTACGGGTTATTTTAGAAGAGGTCGGATTACGTGCTGATCGAACCGTTTCTGCCCCATTTCACCTTTAAAAGGGACAGAAACAGTTCGATCAGAAGCAGAAAGCACGGTATGAGCTTCTTCAGCGAATGCTTTTTTTATGTAAACCAGCCGATCACTTCTGCAGGCCGAGAAATCATACTTTTAGCAGGAAAAAAAAGCATGCTTAAAGCACAAAAATGTTAGCTGGGAAGATTCTCAAAAAGAGATAGCACGGCCGGACACAAGTAAAATCAAAAGCAACTATAAAGTCAATTTCATATCAAATTTTCGACTGACTTGTCTTTATCAAGATACATGTATATATAATTTTTAGAAGCTAGTTTTGGATTCGATCTACGGTATATTCAATATATTTTATTCATACCGATGACGTCATAACCAGAAGTGTTTAGTAGTATGTAGCAAGATGGTAGTAGTATGTAGTAAGTAATTCCAGATGAAGACTGACTGAGCAAGACTGACTGGGCAAATTTATTTGTAACGGATTTATCGAGTAACGGCTATAGGTGTAACATTAGTTATATTTCTACGTATAGAGTACCTAACCCTAGGATGGGTCAAAGGTCACGAACATCCTTTCACTGTACGGTCGATGGTGACATCATTTACCAAATCATATCAACTTATGTTGCAATAACGAGTAACATGTTGAAGCATTGAACACCTATAGAAATGAGCCATATGAATGGATCCGTCTGTATGCATCACTTAAAGATCGATGCAGGAACGCCGAGCGCAGGACCAATGTGAACTATAGCTTTTTATTAGATCGCGGATGACTCATTAGAAAGTGTATTCTTGGAAACCTCAGCAATTTAAAAGCTCACCTTGGCATTTCTTTAATTGTTCATCAAAGATCTCACCACTCTTGCAAGAACACCAAATACCGTTTTTGACATCGACGCATGTCTGGCCACTTTCGCATGTATGAGATAAGCATCCTGGAAAATAATCGGTGTTTGATTCTTATAACTGAGTATACGTCTTTTAACATTTTTAACATATCATGTTCTGGTTTCTAGGCATTAAACGATATTTTAAACTAAATTCATTAATAAAATCTAATACTACAAGTTCGGTAAATTGTCTTCATTTTACCTTTGTAGCCAGTAGCATAAACATAATTTCTGCTTCCAGCGCCGCATCGGTAAGCTTGATTTCCAGAACATTCCGTTTTACATTCTGAAGCAGACACTTGGCCGTATCTGCCATAGGAATTTCCACAGAAACATTGTGTACCATACTGGACTCCAGCGTAAAGAAATTCTGTAAATTAAAAAAAATATATACATTATATTCTCATGTTAAACTTATGCATTTTATAAGTGAATGTTGATGGTGTGAGAGGGATATGCCTGTCCGAACAGGTGACATGCATTCCTAGGATACCCATGGTTGATTATTGGTCTATAGTAATTATATAGTCTATAAGGATAAATTTCCACCTAGGAATCATGATCAATCATCGTCCGAAGGTTGATGATTCCTAGGCAGACATTTATCCCTCTCACACAGACACGGGTCACTAGAAAAAAAATAAAATCGAAAATGCATTCCATCTCTGAAAATTTGGTTTTAGGGTAATTCGACCC
>JAUCNG010380925.1:0-11125 GCA_032353305.1 Cephalothrix spiralis
AGGAGGAGATAGATTTGGCCCTAAGGACCAAAAAAATGCCCAAAAATGAGGATTTTAGCCCATTACGCCGGCCCAAATGCTCCGATCGAAAAACGGTTTAAAATAGTTCCTTATAATGGGCTCGGATACATGTAAAAAAATTTTCAAGCAAATAGATTAATGCTAACTACCAAAACGAGGCGTGACATCCATCCACACAGACATCCATCCATCCAACGCGCGATAGCATAAGCTCACATTTGGTACTTCGTACCAAGTGAGCTAAAAACGTAGAAGAAACAGGGAAGCAGAATCTCAACAGAGGCATGACTACACAAGAAGTTCCTCATCAGCTACCTTCACATCCAGACAACGCGCGATAGCATAAGCTCCCACCAAGTGAGCTAATAAATGAACCGTGTAATTAACGATGCCGAAGAATGTTACAGCTCTCTACTATACATAATTTTAGCAAAATATTTAATCCAAATGGTCTAATTAGCCCTTTTTGATCACGATAGACTAGTGATCACAGTCCCTATTTAGGCAACTGAAGGTTACCTATAGACTGGAATCCTTGCCCTATTACGGCTATAGATACGGCCTTTTAAAGGTTTACCTACTTGTAGATTCTTGTCTTTCTTGTCATCCCGCACGGTTCGCCTAAACGTTTTCAATTTTTTTTAAAAATGATGTAGCCTAATAGATAAGCCAATCTCAAAATTAAAGCTCTCGGCGTATAGTATAGGAGTATCGTATAATTTTAAATACATTAGTTGTACTGACTCTTTTGACAATTGGATGAAAAAAGGGAGGGGTTTGCAAAAAAAAGTTTTTTGCCCCCAAATACCAAGGGGATGATGAAAAAATGTACCCTCAGTAGGGAGGGGGGATAACACGTATGCCGTAAAATAAGCAAAAATTGAGTTGAGGTACCCACCTACCCCCCATAAAATGAAAAAAGGCATTTTTGCCCCACCCCCTTTTGCCATTTTTTTCAATTGAACCAATTTTTCCATCAATATTTTGACCACCACTTTTGCAAGCGGTTCAATTTTTTTTCAAAATTTTCTAAGGCCAAGATTTTTTCAGCACAACGCGTAAAATTTTTCCTGTGAATTTTCACCACCCACCCAATTTTTTGCCATTTTACTACTAAATTTGATTTAAGCTTATATAAGTAATAATAAAGGTAAAAAAACATGATTATATATATGGAGGAAGCAACTTGTTGTACTGGTGGGCACCTTAAAATGGTAAAAAAAACTATAAATTGGCAAAAAAACTTAAAGAGGTACCCACCCACCCCAGGATACGTGTATGACAACTTTTACATGACCCCCTGCCCCAGTTGATTTTTTTAAAATCTAGTCGCCCTTTAAGATCTTCATTTACCCCTTAACAAAGTGTTGCTGTAAAGTCGTTATGATTTTTTAAGTATTGCTAAGAGAACTTTAATTTTCGTTTTTTCTGTGCCAACTCTCACATTATCCAGCATGATTTGATATTTTAATTCAACAATAAGAATATGCCCATTCAAGTTATTTTTTACATTCGATTCTTTGATGACAATAACAATACAAATTGAAAAGACTTCAAAACCGGTCCGCCAGGGTCCGCGGTAGTCTGATTAAAACTTTTTTACCAATTCAGATTCAGGCCGAACATTTTGTAAACAACCTCTATTTTATTCTTTGTGCCAACAGACTTCGTTTGTGTCCATAAACCATGTACATGTAAACTGATACAGCCAACAAAATCATTTTTAGGATAAAATCTTTTCAAGAACCGGATATATATAATTTTAGGTTTGTTTTGTATGACTGCATTAGATAAATGTCTTATATAAATGACTTTTAGACGGAAATCCTAATGACTGGCTCAAAACCGGGCCGAATGACAAGGAACCCGTCATTTAAACATTATGCCCGTGCAAGAAAATCTAATTAGATTAAAATATGCCTATATGATAGACATATGCAAACTTGGTCAAGTAACTTAAAAGCAACTTTTTAGGGTTTTTTGTCGCTTATATGAGCCTTTGGGAACTCCACTTTATTTTAGTTTAGTTGACAATAAACTAGAAGGCATACAAATGAAAACAAAACCCTAGTCAACTTTTCAGTAAATTTTCAGTGAATTTATCATCCTTAAAGGATAAAAAGACTTCATCTTGAGAACATATACAAGTGTTATACAGCGTGTCCCAATATTATTTGAAAAAACAGCCAGATGTCGTGATATTGTGACTTGATTATGAATATTTTAATATTTACAAAAAAATATTTTGGTGAGTAGTAAATTGAATAAAGAAGTTTTAAAAAATTAACAAGTTATAAAAAAATCGCAAAATTGTTTTTTTTCTTGAAACAGGAGTATGTAGGACGTTGACTTTAATGAAATTTACTGCCTACTGGGGAAATTGAATTTTGTAGTTCTTTGGGGAAGTTAATGTAGCTCAGTTGTTCGACAGATTTGCACTTAATTTATTTTATTTGAAAGAGAAAACCATGTTCTCTCTAGTGATCACTAGCTCACGGTGTCCCTGAATACGCCGACCGATATTTTTGCACACATCGATGAAGAAGCATATTTTAAAAAAAATAGGTGAATAGAAAATCCTCCGATGGCAAACTTTCGTATTTTTGACATTATTTTATGTTTAAAAAATATGAAAAATACGTTTCAGTAAAAACTAGCTGCAATACTTGTAATAAGCAGGGAATGCTAGGAATGCATTTCAGGAAAACAAAAAAAAAACTGTGCACAAACTATACTAAAAATAGATTTTAACATTTTTTGACATTTTTCTTCTAAATTTTTTTTATTACGACTAAGCTACATTAAAAAGCAGGGATGCTAGATCTTTCAGAAAATTAAAAAATTCTGTAGGCAAATATAGTTAAAAATAGATTTTTTCGAATTTTTGACATTATTAAATTTAAGAAAATACGAAAAATACTTAAAGTCAAAAAATCTACACCAATTCATTAAAACTGGGGGTGTTTCAGACAAAAAAAATTTCAGCTTTTGCAATTTTTTTTTGAAAAGATCTTTCTAAAGTCAAAATAATTTTTATTTAACCCGAAATAAATTATTTTTATTCCCCTTACATTATTCTAGCCAGTTTTAATGAATTGGTGAAGATATATTTTTTTAAATATAATAATGTCAAAAATTCGAAAAAAAATCTAATTTTAGCAAAATTTGCCTACAGAATTTTTTTATTTTTCTGAAACGCATTCCTAGCATTCCCTGCTTAAATTGTAGCCAGTCGTAATAAAAAAGGACACCTTTTTTACATTAAGTATTTTTTGTATTTTTTAGATGAAGAAAAAAATGTCAAAAAGGTGAAAATCTATTTTTAGCGAAGTTTGACCATTTCACCTGGAATGCATTCCTAATATGCTTCTTCATCGATGTCTGCAAAAATTCCATAAAACTTGTCCCCCATTCAGGGACACCGTATAGCAGTAGCAGTAGCAGCGATATGGTAAATCATAAGTATGTCTCAATATGACGTCATCTGGTTCTTTTCCATAATAGGGACACGCTGTATACTGTGATCTATAGCTATAACTATTAACTTCATACAGTTACATCATATTTATAGGAAAACATATTTCATGGAATTGATGTTAATATGGCTGATTTTCAAAAAATGTCTGTTTTGGACCGAAATACCCAATTATTGAATTTCTGCCGTCTTGGAAATTTGGGTTATGTGAAATTGTTGATTGAGAATCATGCTAACATATATACCGAGAATAGATTTGGTGAGACGCCATTGTTTATCAGTTCACAAGAAGGCCATCTTGACATCGTTAAACTTCTGATTAAGAAAAATGCTGATGTAAATAAAGCTTGCGATACTGGTGAAACGCCTTTGTATATCAGTACACAAGAAGGCCATATTGACATTGTTAAAATCCTGATTGAGAAAAATGTTGATGTTAATCAAACTCGTGTTCGTGGTGAGACGCCTTTGTATATCAGTTCACAAGAAGGCCATCTTGATATTGTTAAATTTCTCACTGAGAAAAATGCTGATGTTAATCAAGCACGTGATGATGATGCGACGCCATTATATGTCAGTTCAAAAAATGGCCATCTTGACATTGTCAAAATTCTAATAGAGAAAAATGCTGATGTTAATCAAGCTAGTGTTACTGGTTCGACGCCATTATATGTCAGTTCAAAAAATGGCCATCTTGACATTGTCAAAATTCTAATTGAGAAAAATGCTGATGTTAATCAAGCTAGTGTTACTGGTTTGACGCCATTACATATCAGTTCAGAAAATGGCCATCTTGACATTGTTAAAATGCTGGTGGAGAACAATGCTGACGTAGATCAAGCACGTGATAATGGTGAGACGCCATTGTACAATAGTTCATATAATGGCCATCTTGACATTGTTAAATTTCTGATTGAGAAAAATGCTGATGTAAATATAGCTTGTGGTACTGGTGAGACACCATTATTTATCAGTTCACAAAAAGGCCGTCTTGACTTAATCAAAATGTTAATAAAAAATAAAGCAAATGTTAACCAAGCTAGATACGATGGAGCAACCCCATTATATGTTTCAGCTGAATTGAAGCATATTGCTATTGTCAAAATTCTAATCGATAATGGTGCTGATGTGAATCAATATTGCTTTGATGGAACAGTTACTGCGTTGTCAATTGGCTCCGAAAGGGGGCATATTGATGTTGTCAAGTGTCTTGTTGATAATTATGCTGACATACACAAAGCTGTTAAGAGAGGTTACACCTCTCTTATGTATGCTGCACTTAACGGACATCTTCACATAGTAAAGCTTCTTGTTGGAAGGGGTGCTAAAGTTAACGCTGTTGACAATGAGGGTGTGAATTCCCTCATGTATGCTTCTTGTGGAGGTCATTTACTTATTGTAAAATATCTCACACAGAATGGCATTGATATCAAGCACCACAGTTACAGAGGATTGACAGCAATACAGTATGCTTCTAATTTTGGACATCAGTCAATTATTGAATATCTTTTAAGGCTATCGGTACAGCAGAATGATCTTGAATTGCTGCACACTAGTTTACGAAAGGGAAACGTTACTCTGTTAAAACATGTGATGTCTCTGCAATTTGGGCTTACAATTGATTCCTCACTGCGTCATGTATATCCTGATTGCGAAGTCAGTGACGAATTTCAAAAGTTTAAAGGCATTCTAAAGTGTCAAATAGACAACATGAAAACTTGCAAGAAGTTAATAGAACGCGGTATAGGGCTTGATTGGGAAAATTTAGTGAAGGAATCCGATGAAATAATTAATTATTTGACATATTTATACAAGGAATCAAAGGATGTGTTTAGTATTGTTTCTTCAGAAAGCTTCAAGATGCGCAAAATATTTTCAATATTTAGTTTGGAAATATCAGATTTTGTGATATCGAATGAGCATTTCACCAACATCCTGGCTGTGAAAATCACTGACAAAATAATTGGAAAAGGTAGTTTTGGAAGAGTTAAAATTGGCGTACATGCGGTAACTAAAGTAGAGTATGCTGTCAAGTGCATAGATTTATTGAAATCAGATTTAAAAGTGTCGTTCATTGTTAAGGAAACGGAGAACATCATGAAGTTACAGCATGATAATGTTAATGACTTTTATGGACACAAGCTTTCTCACGAGAACGGAACTCCATTCCTCTATATGATAACTGGTTTGTGTCGTGAGGATTTGCATAAGCACTTTATCGTATACGGAAAAGAGGGTGATAGAAATCCGGGATGTGCTCAAAATTTTGATAGTAGTTTGCAGTATTTCTTGAATGTTTCTCTTCAAATCTTCAATGGCCTTGCTTTCATTCATTCAATGAAGTTCGTTCACAAAGACATCAAACTGCACAACATTTTCATTAGCTTTGATTACAGGGTGAAAATTGGGGACTTTGGTTTATCTGATCAGTTGGAGGATGGCGTAGAAGTTACAACGAAAATCAATGGTACCCCGATTTATTTACCACCGGAAGTACACCAGTCTAAAAGACTTTATTCAGCCGCAACGGATATTTTTGCTTCAGGCCTGGTCCTTTTTGAGCTTTGGCAGGGAGAGTTGTACTACAAAACTGAACCTTTTTTAAATTTAGATAAGAAGGGTATTATTGAAAACCTCAAAAGCGGGATTAGGCCTAGATTTCAAGATAACCAGACCGCTGATGATATAAAAGCTGTTATTATAAATTGCTGGCAAGGTGATCATTTGAATAGACCAACTTCTCAGGCTGTTTGTGATGACTTATGGAAAATGTTCCAGTATCGAGTTGGCGATCGTAAACCAGAAATTGGCAAGATCATACAATTCAAGCCAGATTCATCTCAGGGACAGAAAATGAAGTTGGAAGGTTCTAGATTCGAATACGATGATCTTTTGATGACTCATTTTAGTCAAATGAAGTCTCCGTGCATGGGAAGTGGAGAACCACCACTACCAATAAGTGACTTCCTCTCCCAAACAGCATCTAGTGGAATCCTATCTTCACGGACGAATTTTGGCAGTAAGCGGAAATCAAACACAAGTCTTGGAGAAGGGAGCAACACCAAGAAACAACGCCGGGAATAGGAGTTTAAATTAATTATATACACGTATATCATCGAAGCCTTGAAATTGCAACACATTGAAAATATATACAGTGTATTCAAATGAAAAAGAACCGTCTAGATTAGCATATGATGATTTGACTATACTTATGGATGCGAGAAATGTAAAAACATTTGGCGCAAATCCGTGCTACATTGATTCAGCCTATAAATCTAATTTGAAATCGAAAGTGTTCAATTTTCCAATGCTCTAAAATGAGAACAATGGAACACTTTCAAAGGATTTCAATTTTTAAAGACTGTATAAGAGTGTTTCTTTGTCCATATGAGAAATTTGACTAGAATGTTTGTCTCTATAATGTACATAACTGTATAGAAACCCACTACCGTATAGATAGATTAGACTTAAAGATTTTCTCAAAATACAAGTAACCATATCTGACCTGAGGCCAAGTTGGCCTTACAATACTACACTTACTTTACAATTATTATAATGGATATATACAATTTATATATTGGATACTTATGAATTGAAGTTTAAAGAAACTCTTTTATATTGGATTTATATATACAATTGGATAAAATTTATATAATGGATATTTATCAATTGGAGTTTAATACCATTTTTCAATAATGTGTAAGTATCTTAATAGGATATATCTATTGTTTTTAACTATCTCTTTAAATAACTTTTCATTTTTTTCACCCAACATTGTTTATTGCTGATTTATTCAGGGTTTCGGCATTTTCTAATCATCCACCATTTTTGGTGAACGCACTGCATAAAAATTCTAAAGGAATTTGAAGTAATTTAGAATTAGATAATGGAAAATTCTCAGGCGTTAATAATAGTAAAAAAACAAACAATTTCCTTGATATTGATGTCATTTAGCGCGTGTATATGTCATACAAAATAGAACAGTGTAGGCCTATGAGCTAAATAGTTTGCCGACTGGTGTAAGGTTAGGCCTTTTTTTATTACTTGGTTTACGGACACCACCGGTGAATATTTCCGAAAAATGAAGAAGAAAAAAATAAAAAAATATTTTTTTTTATCTCCGGCGACGGACATTTTCAGAAACTAATATAATTTTTTTTACCGCCGACGGAATTTTCAGACGTCGAATGAAGAAAAAAATCGGAAAAATGGAAATAATAATTTTGTTACCGCCGCCTGCGGGATTTTTTAAAAAGTTTGTCCGTAAACCAAGTAATTAAAAAAAAGGCCTAAAGTACTATTTCACTTCCGTTCGATGTTTTTGAAAATCCCGAAAATTTGAATACGGGTAATACAACTTAGGGGGTAGGTTTGATTTACTTACTAGATTTGAGCTTTAATTTATGGCATAGGATGTTCTCAATAAGTAATAAAAATCGGGTTCATTTGTGCTCATCATGTACTGTCATTAACGTTTGTCATTGCTTTTATGTTTTGCAGGATCAATCTCAACTATCCACTGGAATGCACAGGTCGATTGGACATTAATTTTGAGTGATGCAACATACAGAAAACTTCCTTTCCAGCACTGAAGGTATTGCATATTTGTTAGTTCTATAGCTAGGTAATGTATAGATTTTATAGTTACTGATTTTTAAAGCGGATGTTATATTTTCTTTTTTCAATTCTAAGTCGGTGATCACTAGGGTGTCCTAAAATGACTTTTTTTAAATTTCATATCGATCATGGTCTCAAAAGTTCCGCTAGGGTCCACTGATAACGGAAGTCACGGAAAACATTTTTTACTAAGTGCCGCCCTCAGCGTTTTTGGCCCAAAGTCGCTGTTTTTCAGAAATCACGATTTTCGGTCACTTTTGAATTAAAAATCGGTGTAAATGACAAACGTTCCATTTTTTTTCAGTGCTAAAAGTTCGAATGGGTGATGATTTATCATTTTGGAGTCATGCGTTACGCTTTAATAACTTTAACCTACATTTTGAGGCCAAAATAAGTGAAGACTGTTATCATATAGAAATGTGATCATAAATTAGATTCATTTTTGTAGCACAGAGTTCAACAGCTGAGTTAGTTTTATAGCTGAACTGCGTCTCCAAAAATACCTGAATTCTCTTAGTTATGTTTGTAGTTCCTATGCTTAGAACGGTGATGTGTCTATGGACTAAACCTCGTGTTTATCTTTGATTATTCATATTTACCAGAGGATTGTGGCTGTTGGTATCGCCAGTGACAATCGAGGCCGATCACATGTCAGCGTCAGCCTGAGACCCCTAATCGTTACAACTTGTTATAGTAATGTGTAATCTAGTGTTGTAGAGGCGCCAGCCTAAGAAAAGTGGAGGGGAAAATCCAGATACCCAGAACATTTTAGCAATTATTGCTTTAAATGGCTGTTTTCGGGTTTTTGGGCTTACTTTTCTGAAAAGTAGGACTAGACGCCACCCCGTCCATCCTCCTTTGGCGCGCAGCCAGAGCTTTAGTGTATTTTCAAAAGTTTTTTAAAATATATTTATTGAATATTTGATATTATGTGAATTATTTAAGGTGTTGTGAATATTATCAAGAATATATTCTTGATATTATATTATTAGTTTAAGGTCGTATAATTGCAAAATGTATATTCTAGGTTTTAAATTACCGAGTAACATTATTTGAAAATGTAAAAGTGTATATATTTTGTTTCATTCAAATTAAAAAAAAATTTAACTTAATTTTAAAAAAAACATTATTTGAAAATAGGAACTATAGAAAATAGAGTGTAGGATTTATTTGAAAATAGGAATTATAGGAAATAGAGTGTAGGATTTTTAAGGTAACATCAAATTAGAATGAAAAAATTGACTAATTATGTGTTAAAGTTTGCTGAAATGATTATAAAAAATTTCAAATTTTTCAAAACTAATAGCAAGTACATGTACATATAGTTTATGAAAATCTCGCAAAAATAATACTGTAGTAAATTTTAAACACGTTTCCTTAAAAAATGTGTCTATGCATAAGTTGACTGTAAATATTGTATTTTAATTTTCTGGTGAAATAGCTAAATATCTTTCCATGCATGTAATGTTTATAAAATACTAAAAGTAGGCCTAGAATCATATATCTCGCAAAACTGTAGTGTTAATTGTAAAAAAACTAGTAGTAATAAAAGAGTGTTATATACTTTAAGGATTTGTATGCACCAATATCCATATTTAACCAGAGGCCAAGTTGGCCTTAAAATAACTAAACTAACTTTACAATTGTTATATTGGATTGATACAATTGGATACAATTTATATCACGGAGTTTTAAGAAGCTATATTTCATTAATGGGTAAGTATCTTGCAATGTTTTCATATTTTTAACGCTTGTATTTGCACTATTTCGTATAATTTAACATTGTTTACGGCTGATTTATTTCGGAAAGGGGTTAATTTCGGCATACGGCACAAGGCCACAGTTTCGTACCTCCTATCTAAACCATAAAAAACCCCGATGATCGAGGCCCCGTATAAACTCCCACAAAAAAATCGGAAAAAAAATTCTTTTAACTTCAAGTTACCACGCTTATAATCTCTTCCACAAAAAAAAATTGAAGATAGGTTTAGCACAATGTTTTCGAGAAATCAGCCTTCGAAAAAAACACTTTATTTATTTTGTTAAATTTTCCGCAAAAAATTCATGTCAATATTGACCTAATCACTCCCTTCGAAAAAACCGGAAATCCTTAACCGAATTTCGAGTTGCGTCGCTTTTCATTTATAAGGCTACCACAGCTTAGTTTATAGCCAGTTTTGACTAGCTCATTCACTTTTTCCATGTTTAATCACCCAAAACGTAAGAATTTTAGTTTTTTTACGCACTATATTTGACTATGTGGTCCCGAAAGTAAGACATAACTGTAGTCTGGTGCCATACAATCATGAGGGCTTTTATAAAAGAATTGAACATAGCAAAAAGAGCCAATTTTTTAAGCAAATAAATGTAATTTTTTAAAAGCGCGTGCATACGTCGTAAACTGAACTGTGTGTAAACTAAGTGGTTTACCAAATGTGCTTATCATTTACTGTAATTCACGGTTGCCAATATTTTTGTGTTTTGCAGGATTAACTATCTTCTGGAATGCCAGAGCGATGAAACATTGGAGTATATACAAAAGTCCGTTACTTCCATTCCAGTATAGTAGCCATTAAATTCCTTAGTTGTATAGCTAGGTAAGATATGTATTTTTTAGATTTTCACAAATTGCAAAAGTGGGGTGGGTACCAAATCTCATTTTACAATTATTTTCCATGACCCATATCAATTCTGGCTACAACGCAATTTTAAGATTTTTTCGGTCCTCCTTTTGATTGACCGGCCCTGCAAGGACTTACTAAGTCCGCTCCGGCAGGGGATAGCCATCAACTCGGACCTGCTTCTTGTCTACTTTCTTGCACTTATCGAAAAGCACCCAGGGTTCTTTTATGTGCATGAAATATTCTCATAAATACCAAGCCGGGACAATGCCTTTTTGTTGGCATTATTGAGCATTGGGTGTTGGTTGGTATAGTATAGGGTTAAATCGATTATTAGTGATGACCACCGAGAATTATGCTCCGATAAGACCTTGATAAACAACGAGCGCAG
>JAUCNG010381036.1:0-11123 GCA_032353305.1 Cephalothrix spiralis
CCCCTCACCAAAACAATATTACCTTAAATATGCATCTTCTACGAGCACCTTGACCCCCACTTTATTTGTTAGTGACGTTACTAAGCCACACCCACTTCCGTGACGCAAATTTACTCGGCAGTCAGTCAGTCAGGTCCTCGCTTTACACTCTCCTGGAGTTACCTGCTACTTACTACTGTCTTATTTCCATGCAAATAAGATGGGTTCTATTGGGGGGTCCTGATTACGGTTTACGATTTTTTTTTAAACAGCCCGATTACGAAAACGGCTAAATTTTCAGCACCAATTACGCTTACGGCTAAATCTTTTGCGTTTACGACTATTATATAAACGGACATACAATATTTTAAAGTTATATAGAGCCGAGCGAAGCGAAGGAAATTTCGAAATGAATGGGATAGACACATGTATGCGATTCTATGGCAGTTATAGGCATTTTGCTACTAAAAGTATTACCGACCCCCGGTATAGTGAAGAGCGCGCTATGAACTTGGTGAGATGGCGAGATGAGTTATAGGGGTTGTTGGCCCCGACCACTGCGACCAGTTTTTAACATCGATTTTAAAGCATTTTGAGAAGTTTGTTGCACCAATGCCAGTATAGAAGATATTATTTTTATTGCGCGCCCCTTACACAAATAAGGCGCGGAAATTTTTGAATTTTATGGGTCAATAGCGACATTTTAAGGCACTTTGGACCAACCACAGTTTAAGAGTGATAGGGTAGTTTATGTATGGTCAGGATAAAAGAAATGTTTCGGCTTACCGTATAAACGGAAAAACTTATTGTTTGGGCGCTTTTATGTACAAATAATTTAAATATGTAACCGAGCTGCCGAGCGTAAGCGAGGCGAGGAAAATTTTGAAATTTCGGGGTTACAAACGCAATTTATCAAATCAGGATAGGTCATTTAAAAAGCTGTCCATGTTTTTGTTTTTAATAATTAACGAATAAAACGTCTTCTAGTTTCAAACCAAAGTAAGGACAAAAGTAAGGGACCATCAAAACGAGCAAAAAGTACACCAGTACCACTGCATGTACAAAATGTACAAGAATCTTTAGGGTATGTATAAATAAAAATAAATTTTTTTGTAATATAATTATCTGGCTTTAAGGTATTTTCGGGATTTCTGTCTGATGCATTTTTGTTGTATTATTTTGTACCTTTTGTCTTTCAAATATTAAAAACTCAATGTAACTCCAACTCCCTAACAGTCGTTAAAATATTAAAATTAATTTCCAAATAACTAAAAAAAAAGAAGATATAATACGTCATTTGAATTTCCATGATGTGTTTTTAATGGACTGTGTTAAAACTTTAAAGATAAAAAATGAATTATGAATCTTTCTTATGTCTATAGAGATCATCCTCAAGACCAACACAATGATCACGACTACGATCAACCGAGGGTGAAATTTTTAAAATTTAAAGTTGATCCCTTATTAGGGTAGGTATACACATAAAGAATTTTAAATTCATGCGAAAATACAACTGAGGAAGATATACCAATCGGCTGAAAGACATAATACATGTACAGTGTGTCATAATATTATGGAAAATAGCCAGAAGACTTAATTATGAATAGTTTAATTGCAAAAAATACTCATTTGAGCTGATTTGAGAGCACTTTTTTGTAATTTAGGGAAACTCAGTTAAAACAGTTTTGCACCTAATTTATTTTATTTGATAGTGAAGACCATGTTTTATCTAGTGATCACTAGCAGCAATATGGTCAATTCATAATATGACGTCATCTTGGTTTTTGTCGTTCATTTTGGAACACCATGTATAATGTGTATATGTAATGGAGTCAAGTTTGACTTCCGATAGAGTGGTCCTCTCCCAAGGCCCAAACCACGCATTTACTCCATTGGGAGTCAAATTTTACTCCATTTTATTTAGAGCGAGAATAGTTTCGAATGTGAATAGCTATAATATTAGTATTACAATACCTTCGACTAAAAGCAATTATGAAGAAAAATACACAGTTCTAAGGTTATTAAAAAGCACGGATTGAAAATGCTTTAGGCAATAGAATGTGGGAAATATTCGATCTGATATTTAATTACTGGTTTTGAAATTAAACAGCAACTAATGGCATGGTAAAATCATTTCATGAATCATTATTATAAAAAATGGCAGAACCAGACTATTAAGATTACATACAACTGAATAGTATTGCATCGTTTTGCTCATGAACGGAGTTGTTTATATAGGAAAGTTTCCTAATACACAATAATTGTCTTGAAATGAACTGTGTTCCTATTTTTTTCAACAGAAAAACATGCCCAAAACCAATTCCAAAGTACGATTCAAAAATTATAGAATTATCAATAACTATAATGGGGATTGAATATAAACCGCCGTGTCCGAAATGTGGGAGCGAAGGCACCATAAAAAGAGGGTATCGGGAGTACCAAAATTTTTTCTGCCAAGAGTTAAACTACTAGTTTATAAGTGTAGATGGTGAAAATATAGCGCTCCAATTCTCAGTTACATTCCAGATAATAAGTTAATGGTGCACAAAGACATTTGATGTTCTTTAATTTAAGTCCGATAGCCTAATAATAATCATGAAATGACTTTCAGGGCCACAAATATTAAAAGTTCCTATGCTGAGTTGCACCTGCAAGCCAAATGCTAAATTTGACGTATTAACAGATGACGTAATTCCTTTAATACCTAGTAAGTATCAAATACAGAGAAGGGTTTTCCCTTAGTACAGGATGGGACTTGAAGATTTACCTTTGATAGTTACAATTAGCTAAGTTATAGACTACTAATCATTGTAATTTTAAATTCTTGTCTCTAGAATTTGTTTTACAGCTAAATTTGTTACATAAAAGACTGTCAGGGTGTCAGGGTATCATCATAATGCGAATTCCTTATAATTTAATGCTATTTATGTTCGATTTAAAGAATTATACAAATTGTTTACACAACGAGTTGTAATCGACACAGCTATTATAAAGCTACTTTAAAATACTTAATACGCTTAGTTAATACTTTTATAAAATCAATTTGAAACATTGAACAATTGTAAATTTTTCTTTTCAGCATATGCACTTTTTTCAGTTAAATTGGTTACATTTAGATCTAACTTTTTTAAGTTCAACTTTTATCAAGAGCTGAAAGCGCTCCACCAACGATCATACAGTGTTGCAGAGGTGGTGAAGCACGTAAAACAAGTGTGGAAAATTGGATACGATTCTGAACACGATAAGGTAATATATCGACTAGATGGTGTGCAATGGTAACGAAACCAGGTTGTGCACTTAGATGAGACACCCTTTTAATGTTTGACTTTTATGTATTGCGCGAGAGAATTAAAAGTTAGCAAAATATTAATTTAAAATGTCTGAAGATGACATTTAATCGTCACAAAAAACTCCATACAATGTATATACTCATTTATAGATAAACTAAAATATGATTTTAGGCAGAAATTTTGGAATGATTTAAGTAGATCATTTATTAAAGTCTGATCACATTCTGCACATAAAAAATGACGTTCCTCAAAAACATATTTTAATGGTATATCTTCCTCTCTTATCGTTAATCCTTCATGGGTCGAGAGCCATGAAAATTGTTACGCAACGAGTATTTTCTATATTGCCCGAGTCGCAATATTGAAAATTAAGAGTGCCAGCAACTTTTTATGGCTCGAGACCAATGAATTATTGCTTTGATCGTACGAATGACCAACAGATATCAATAACTAAGTATGATGCACAGCTATAATAGGACTTAACTGGTAACTCCAACAGATATCAATAACTAAGTACGATGCAAAGCTATAATAGGACTTAACTGGTAACTCATTTCATAGTTTTGAACCCTTTACAGTCTGACAGTCCATATCTTACATTTGGCATCAAAAACTCTTTCAGAACCGTATCAATAATAACGCTAAAATAGCTGGCAATGCACCATAATACATTAAAAGAATATAAATCGGGTAGGCCACATAATTTTGCCAACTGTTTACAATGCGGCAATTTTAAAAAGCGACGGATATTATGTGACCAGAGATATAAAAATGTCACAATTCTAAGGCCAACCCGATGTGTCATCCGTAATCATTCATTATATCTTTGATATTTCAGTATATCCAACAGGTACTTCTCTTCAAAGAAGTGTCAAGGTCTGAAGAAACTTGTGGAGAATTTCCAAATTTCCCGTATGAAAACAGGTTTTCGGCGCACATCTGGTCAGAATGTATCATGAGTGACTGCCGCTCCGAAACTGCGGTGGGCATTTTTAATGGCAAAATGGCAACATTGGCCAAGAACTTTTCGGAAAGGTTGTCAATTGACCACACCTTTAAAAGCGTAAAGAACTTGATGAAGCTTGTACCAACTCAGTAAGTATACTCTGCGACACATCAACGCGGTAACTGAATCAGTCAGAGAACCATGACATTGTGACAGCTTCATAAACAACCTGTAAAATATAAAGAAATACACTATATTTTTCATATTTGTTCATAATCTTACCAATTCTAGATTATTCTTCCAAGGTTCACAGGCAACAGTAATAGATTAATAGCAGAGAGGTATTTAATCCGCGATATTTTTTCACATTTTAAAAAGCTCGTGTATTTTACAGATTACAAATATGCTATTTAAATTTCCCCGCTTCTTCTATTCATTGAACTTGAAGTGTGTTTAAAAAGGTTTTTTTAATAGTTAGGAAATTTAATGTAATATGTACAACAAAATTCGACTACAAAACATAAACGTTAGGACCTAAGTTCATCGATTTTCGATATTTTTTAACTTCAGAAACGGAAAAAAAATAACGAAAATCGGGAAACTTGGTTCACCGTTAATACGAAAAATAGCACAATCATGTCAAGGATCCCCCAACTAGACGAAATCTCAACATCGAAAAATTTACTGCATAACTAAAATTGTAAATCTTCAAATGTACCACCGATAGAAATGCCCAACTACTGCTCAAAATGTTCAGCTCGCTCCTTCGGCGCTCGCTAGCTCTTAACTATTGATGTAGTTTACACAGTATACCGTATTGATAAATACACCGTATCGCATTACATCGGTATTCTCCAGTTTCGAATCTTTAGGAATAACTATTTTGAAGAAGTAACCCACAAAAAAGCTCAGAGTGTTTAAATGGTCTCTGGCTTACATTTTATCCAAAACATACAAATCGCTATCTGAACATTAAAAAAAGAGAAAATCACTATCGGAAAAATCGAGAAAATCAATAACGGAAACGGAAAAAAGCTCAAAATGTTATCGGATATCGGAAATCGCATATAGGCATTGACCCTCTCATATAGGCGAAATTCACGTCATCTCGTTAATTATGTATTGTGTGATTTCTAATACTTTTTACACTCATTTTATGCTGTTTTACATTGTTTCTCATTCAGTATGCCGAAAGTGTACCTATCGAGAATGGTGCTATTATGGTCGAGGATATTCTTATCGGGGATGATGCTGAGGAAAATGATACTACTATATTAATAATAGAAGGTATTACTCTACACAATTGGAGAGAATTATTGCGGGTGGAGCTAAAATTCCGAAACCATGACCTAAACTATATATTTCTGGAAAGCTTGTAAAATTTCTAGATTCAAGTTTATATTTAATTTTTGTTCTCGCCCCCTGGGACGGGGCAGTGGGGCAAAATGTGATTTTTCTCCTCTCATAAGTGCTCTTCAGCGTGGATTAATACTCAAAACAATATCATAATATGTCTAGTGACCCCCAAAACCCCCTACTAGACGTACCCCAGTGCCCCGCCCGGGGGTGATCGATTTATTTTCTAATCAATATAGCTTATTGTATAGTAGGGGGTTTTGGGGGTCGCTAGACACGCTGAAGAGCACTTATGAGAGGAGAAAAATAGTTTGCCTATGTTTAGGTCATGGTTTTGGAGATTGCGGGGGGGGGGGCTCAAGAATTTTTGCTCCACCCGCAATAATTCCCTCCAATTATGTAATCGAATTGATTTTGATAATAAAATATTGATATCATCCCAGGTGTCGCATTCAAGCCACATTCTTAATTTAGTGTGTCATAATTCGTTGTGGATATAAAAAATGAATTGCAATTTTCTTTTTGAATATGATGTATCTAATTTTCAATCGAAGTCAAATTGCTGTACCTTATTTGATATTCCAATCTTGCAGATGACAACTTTGAAGAAAATGCAATCGATGTCCAAGCTCATTCAACAAACAATGAAGTCCCTAAGGAAAAAAAGAAAAGGGCTAACGTTAGAGGGGTAAGCTACCAAACTTACACATGGTTTTTTCAAATGTAATTCACAATGAATACGCGTTTTTTTTACTCCAGTTGTGAAAATTGACATAACATACAAACTGTAAATGATAAGAAATAAAACTTAAGCGCGCTACTCAAAACACTATTCTCCTACGTACAAGCAATGTATCAATTCGATAACTCCATGGTGACAAGTGGCAAATGGTGTCGAAAAAGTAGCAAATATAGGAGTTTTTGGTAAAAATATAGGAGATTATAGGAGCATTTTTGACCAAAATATAGGAAAAATAGGAGAATTTAGACCAAAATTTCGGGTAATGTGGAACTTTTCATACCTTTTAGAACAAACAATGGGTGTTTGCAGGTAATATTAACTACAGAATAATAGATTTCAGCGATATATGAGGGGGTAAAGGGGGTCCGGTCACGTTTCACGTTAGCCGATATTTGACTTTCACGGATCACGTTACCCTAAATACGAGATTTACGAATCACGAACGGCGCCGTACCCGAACTTCGAGTTTCGGGGGCGAAAAAATGCGGGGGTCCGGGGGCGCAGCCCCCTGGAAAATTTTTTAAGGTTTTTAAGGGAACAAAACAGTTAAAGCAAGCATTTCGGATACCGGAAATATAGGAGGTTTTCAAGAAAAATAGGAAAAATAGGATTCCTATTTTTTTAATAGGAAATATAGGAGGCACTTGTCACCATGTAATACGCATATTTTGGGAACTACAGGCTTGTAAAGAGCGGGCAAAACAATTGATAAAAATTTGCTTAAGCCTGTCACAGAATACCTTTAGTAATATGTTCCTGTGATTGGTGTGCCATCAGTATACATTCGAAATTTTTAAAAAAATTTAAAAACACATACGATGCTGCAAAGTATACTACCGAGAGAAAACATCAATTTCATTTTTTGCCTGCGTGTTCTTTATTACCTGATCAATAATTGATCAATCCTGGAAATAAAATGACCGTTATGATGCAACAACTACAATTTCCAGTTCTTTTTTGTTTAGGTAAGACTCTGCAATGCCAATCTGTTCATTATGAACGAGTTTGAAGAGGTTATTGCGATGATAGAGACAACCTCAAAGGCCTATTCAGCAATCGAACCAACACTCGTTAATATTTTTCGGAACCAAACGAACCCTACAAAGGTTATTTGGACCGATAATGTTAGAGGAGACAGGCAAAACCTCAATAAAAGCTATAAAAGTGTGTATCCCGATAAGCAGGTTGAAATTGGCCAGGTAAGATTACAAAATGATTTATAAAACTCTAGAACCCCGGATCAATCGCGGTGTTTATAACAAGACAGTTTTTACAAGAGTAGAATTTTCTGCATAATAAAAAATAACACTGTATAGTAATACTATAATTCTAAAGGAAAGAAAAAATGTAGGCTATGTTGACGGTTCAGTTCTTAATAATTACCTAAGCTAGTTTTTTAAATATGCTATACGAGATTTGCTCTGTAATGATAATACAAGCTACATTGTATACGAGATTTGCTCTGTTATGATAATACTAGCTATAACAAGATTTACTCTGTTATGATATAAACACTAGCTGTACACGCTGAAGAGCACTTATATAATGCTTGTAGAATATAATTGTAAAAAAGAGAGCTAGTTAGGAAAACGTCGTCGACCCCAAGACATTGTTATAGGATTCTCTTTAACAATCAGGTATATATCAATGCATATACTCACCATATGATCCTTGATAAGGTCTTCATTTTGCGTGATCATTAATTCAACAACATCATCATTTAAAACTCCCTATTTATTTCATCACAGGATTCTTTCCACGTTAGCGACCAGAGGATAATGAAGAGTGTGTCTAAAAAACATGCAGATTATCAGAAATTTCGACAGGTCATAAAATCGTGCTTTGGACGATTTCATAGAGGAGGTTAGAACATGCATTCCTTTATTTAAGGCTGTTGGGTACTTTGAGATTTATAGATATGAAATTTAGTTTACGTTTTTGAAATTTTAAAATCTACGTAACAGCCTTAACACGATTCTCTTCATTTGGGGCAGTGCAAAAATCTGAACCCTAGTTGAACAGCATTTCTTATCACATTTCTAAAAAGAAGTACTTAAGAATTTTTAAATAATGTCTATTTTAAACTACGATTAGGATTTGGGTATTTGACTGGTATATTATAGCAGTTAAAAAACATTCCAAAGATCCGATTTTGGAATACATAAATACTGTTTCTTATATCAAAATATTACACTGTATCAATATTGACACAATTTAACGATATTTTTAGAACCATTTGAAAATAAAGATGAATACAAAAATTTTGTCCACAAAGCTGCCATCGAGTTCAAGGAGAGTTCAAGTGATCTAAATGAGGACGAACTGATGGTTTCCCTTGCCCAGGATATACAACATGAAAATTGTAACATTTGCGACGACATCAACATATATGATTGCACAGAAAACCAATTAATCAAACAGGTAAAATTATTCCTACATGAAAATGTACCATGTTCTCCGACAAATATATAAGATGATAAAACGGCTTTTATACTTTTTATAGATCTTTATACCGCCTGTTGGTTTTTTGGTGTGAGTTAATATTCAACTTCCTGATTGACTGGGAACTCTGCACTTGGCGAGATTTAAATCGAGCGCTTTTTTAAATAACTGTTAATACCTGGTGCTACATAGCATGTTCTGGTATTGTTGAGTTGTTCTATTTAAATCATATAGAAATCTGGTTACCTAATTTTAACAATCTTTATATCAGTGGTTTCTTTCTATTTAACGAAGCCTGTCGATTATTTTTGAGGGGTTACCATCGAGCAACATTCCCACCCCATTGTGTATAACAAATTTAACTACCAAATATAAATATAAATAATTACTTACAGGTCGTGATGACAAGGCCGGAACGGCGACATGCCCACCAGGAAGTTAGAAAATTTGAAATAGTTCTATGTGTGGAATTACACAATGATAATATTGTTTCCTTTCTGAAGAAAACAGCAGAACACCGACATGCTGATGTTGGAAATTACACTGAAATAATAAAACAACAAGGTAGGTACATTAAAATATTTTCTCTATCGACATTCTTTGGTTGCCCAATACTTAATTTAATAAAGATTAATGGGGGCCAAAAACTGGTGACTAAAATTTGAAGAACAAATAAGTTCGATAAACATGTGTATATAGAATTATTTAACAGCCGTTTGGACATTTTTACACAACAGACCTGTATATACACACATTTTGCAAGGTTCTATCGGCTATGCAATACATCTACTATGGTAATTAGGTCATTCTGGTGCTTGAGCTAGTCATTTAATCAGGGTTTGCAACGGTACTTGTACCGGAACCGCCGGTACTTGAGCTCTTCAGTATCGGAACCGGTACCGGTCCAAGTACCGCCGATACCGGTACTATTATAACAATTGTTTCTATTGTAATGAAAATACAAAAAATATTAGATATGATAAAATGCTTCAAGTGAGAAAATTCTGCACGAACAAAATAACAAAAGAAAAATTGAGGGATAAAGATGCATAAATAATTAACCAATAATAAATTGATTATCAGTATTTTTTACCGATCACGGTAGTGTTTTAATCAAGAAAATGCGATGACTATTTCTATTTTTGAAAACAAAAAATACGGTATTTTACATTAAAATAGAAATAGTCATCGCATCTAAAACACTACCTTAATCGGTAAAATATACTGATAATCAATTTTTTTTGGTTAATTGGTTAAACATCACTATCCCTCAAATTTCGTCATTATACTACTCTTTTGTTATTTCGCGCAGAATTCCCCTCTTGATGCATTAAAGATATATCTAATGTTTGCCCCTATCGAAATAAGAGTCTATTGTCAGGGGTTGTATTTTCTAAGTTTGTTTATTACTATAGTACCGGTGCCGGCCGAGTGGTACCGCCGGTACTTTGCAAACTCTGCATTTAATTCTGAAATCACTAATCAATTTTTTTATCTTCATGTCAATAGCAAATATGATAAATTATAGCTTGGGTCATGCAAAAATGACCGAGACACAAGGAGTCGTTACCCCTACTGCCTACATCGTGATGCATAACCAGATCGATGACATCAACGTTAATGGCCTGTGGGTTCATTATACCCAAAAAGACCTGTAAGTATAGAAAATATATCTGTTAAAAATCATGCCCTTTGAGAAGGACCAAACCCACGTTCTTTAAATATTTAATTACATGTACATGTATATCAACACTAGGAGGCCCGGCCCGTATGAATTGGTTGGAACAGAGAAGAAGTTCTGAACATTGGGATTAGGTTTTTGTTTTTTTAATTGACGCTCTAAGAACGTCTGAGAATGGTTTTTACAGAGGATATGAACAGAACAGATCAGTAAATATGATAAAAAATGAACAAAATTACCTCATTCCGCGTATCAGGAAATTTGCGCTTATATCTTACCCAAACATGTCATACAGTTGCAATATATTAAATATTTCTAGGAAACCGCTGGGAACGCATTGCAATGAACGGCTGCATGCATTTATAAACAAGAAATTTAGAAAATTCACCATGATTGGGATGGATCTGTTTAAATTGTATATGATGTGGATTATACAGCAATGGAATGAAATGTAAGTCGTAGTTTTCTTTCTTCAAATCTTTTATCTACCGTAAAACCTTGAGTATAGTACGCCTCTAAGTATAGTACGCACCCCCGACCTTTGGCCAAAATGTGGTGAAAAAAACAAAAAATCTATGGACAAAATTAATGGACTTTTGCAAGCATGTTATTGAAGCTAGCATCCACGAGTGGAGGGTACCTGGCCCAGGTATAGACTGGGCCACCAACCCGAATTGCTATCCCGCA
>JAUCNG010381147.1:0-17665 GCA_032353305.1 Cephalothrix spiralis
TTGCCTTTTTATTTTTATTATTTATGTATTTAATTGTGCATGTAAAAAAATTCTCTTGAAAATAAAAAAATCCAAATAAAAAAAAACAATTGAAGTCAAAAACAATTAATATGAGACACGGTACAGTATTAAGAAATTCTAGAATAAGACCCACCCACTTTTGTAAGGAATTATCCGGTGGGGCAGGGTCGGGGGCAAGAAGATCCACAGAATTGAGAAACAATTAAAGATTCCAATTAAAAAGTACCCTTTGATAAAAACTTACTGCAGTTTGTTATCCAAATTTATCCAATCCATGTAGTATGAGAAATATACTGGTGCAGTAAAAAGCTTTTTTCTTAATGTCATAAGGTATAAGTTGTTTTTGCCACGTTTTAGGATCATATCAGATTTTTATACAAGGGATATTAATTGATTGAATGGCACGGAAGAACTCATTTATAACTACTGTCTGTTTTACCTTGGAATTTTTCAATTAGCATATTTAAAACTTAGAATTCATGATTTAGTAGAACACACATATGAGAATTAGAATGATAAACACAATTCTCCGTGTTGAACCAGATATATATATATAAATCCTACAATTAGGGCCTAATTTAGTATAATTTCTTTCTCTCTCGATGGGATTAGTGACCGAGTTTCATTAGGCCCTAATTGTAGGATTTATATATATATAACACATATGAGAAGTTATGTTTGCAATCAACTATATCCGATAGCAAATTCCGATATAACATACTTTTAATTACATTACTTTTTTCCCAGTATAAATTATATTATTGAAATTATGTATTGTATGCTTCAAAAAATTTGTTAAATAAAAAAACAAACAAACAAAAACAAACATGACGAATATAAAAACCTGGAAGTCTTAATAGCATATTTTCTAATACGTAAAATACAGACTTTTAAAAGATGTGTGGTTTGCTACAGTTTATGATAGTTTTTACTAAGATACTGCTAATTAAAGATCAATAAAAACGTCCATGTTAAAAGAACCGATATAATTCCCAAATTACATCAAAAACATAACTCATGCATATCATTATAGTACAACACAAATGCTGATAAATAAATGCTTTTAACTTTCACTATAACTTCTAAGACTAACTTTACTATCCGACGATATTTGATACCCCCTCTGGCCTCTCAATTCCTGAACCTTTGGTAATAAGAAAACATCTGGCTGACCTATTTAGTGCCTGGATTACATCGTAAATAGTAAAGGGAGCCTTCTCGATCTTAAAAGCATTAATTTATTAGCATTTGTACAACATTAACGTATATCTACATGTAATTATAATTTATAATCTATTGCCAAATCTAATCCCAGATAGCATTTTTTAGCCACAGGCTCGACATTCTCTGTGCTTTCTCTTACTGGGCAACTAACAATGTACTGAAATTTATTTGACTTGGCCCCAAACCTAGAGCATGTAAAGTGGTGCTTAATTGTCAATATTTTCAAATCAATAGTTAATCTGGTCATAGTAACATAAATATTGGGGTACTCATTTACAGTACCGTACTCATCGGCCATAACGGCAATCAAAAAATTCATTAACATAATGCTAATACTAAATGTAAGACCAATATGAAATATCTTAAACGTTACAATATTTGGAACGGAAGACATGTTAAGTACAAGCAGAAAAGTTTCATAGGCATTCTCAAATATATTAACTTTTGAACAATGTTCAAACAGAAAGGATAAAGAAGTATATGAAACTGTAAAACTGAAAAATATGATTACAAATGCGGTCAAAAAACGCATCATCGCTGTGAGCATGCGCATAAGACTGATGAAAAATATGCCAAATACAGGCACAATTTGGAGAGCTCCAATAAGTGACATCATCATGCAGATAATACATAAAATATACAAGTATTGTTTGGCGTGGTATCCAAATTCCGTCGGAATGTTAACGATAAAAACCATGATCAAAACGGCTAGATCGATTAATGGCGTTATTAACCACCGCTTGAATAAAAATCTGAAACTCTTGTTATATTGTTTTTCTTTCATGTAGAGTCGTACGGATATAATTAAAACAACGCTAGACCAAAATGCAATGTTTGTGCCACAAGATATCCAAAACAACATTGTGAATTTGTCCGTAACGATAAAGCTATCAAGAAGTTTGTACGCTGAGCTATTACACCGCTTAAATTCACCGCCATCATCATCAGTAATTTCTCCGTAGTATCGGCGGGGAACAGGTAAAAGGTAGAGTAAAGCAATAAGGAATTTATGAAGAAAGTCAAAGAATACTGCAACTGAGTTAGAGTTCTTATAATGGCGTAACCACAACTTCAATATTGGTGTGTTAAGTAACCCAGACTTAGCCAACTTTGCTAATTTGGACTTGTCTTGTGTCGCGAAGTCGAGGAGTGGTGTCCTGTGGAAACGTTCCCCTCCTTGATCATAGTCGGAGAGGTTGAACCGAAATATTTCATACTGTCCGACATTTCCAATTTTAAATCGGTATACGCCCTCGGTTCGCAAAATTGCAAGGAACATACTCAGTGCGCCGAGCCGCGAGGCCAATTCTAACGGTCTAGAACCATCTTGATTTACAGCAAACAATATTTCAGTTCGTTTCTCCTCCCTTAAAGAGTTAATCAAACATTTATACATCAACACGGACTGGTTTTCATCATAAATTACTGATGCGCGCGTAAGACAATGAACAACAGTATCATCGTTTTCTTCAGTTACAGATGTATTCGCGCCGTATCGTATTAATTCAGCAAAAACTTTATTACTGCCGCAAGATGCGGCCAAAGTTATTGGATAATTCGACACATTTCGACAAATATTACGAGTCACCGCGCTCGGCACAATTTCACAATAGAACTTACTGTTTATCATTTCATGAAACACATCATTGTTATCCTTAACAAACATATCCAAGCGTTCTTTGTCGTCCCGTCGAACAATGTCGAATAATTGTCGATTTTCGTCGATAAAATCAGTTTCATTAAATTCGGCATGATCAAAAACCTCGTCACTTTCGTTAAACGACGTTGTTATATCAACGACAGTCCCGACAGATGAAAATGATCGAGTGGACGACTTTTGTCGATTTTGTCGTTCTTTGAGAAGTTTCTTGAAAACATTTCGTCTCTGTCCCCTTTCACTATCCATGTCTATGCCTCAAATGACTAGGCTACACAGTTATATAAATTTGTTTCACAGATCTAAATTGTCAATTTAAAAGCCTTCAAATCCAGGTGTTAAATTTTGAACGTCATAAGATACACTTACGAAATAATTATATCATTTAAGTTTATGATACGATATAGATGACAACATAGGTGGATCTACGGTTTCGCAGGTAAACACACTGCAACAAGATCTCCGAGAGTAAATAAATTTTCTCAGATTTTCTCTTATATTATCGGTTTATCTCTGACGTACGTAGCAGCTAGACTTTATACCACTTATAAGCCTAAGTCTTGTAACGTCACGAATTAAGGATTACAAATGTCGTGATAATAAGTCTTGACAAGACTTTTCCTCTTAATAGGCTTATTAGTCTTTATTTACGGCTGCATGTCTCCGCTTATTAGAATGTAACAGATAAAATATTTTAATATAAACCTAAAAAGTTGAGTGCTATCCGAAACTACATGCATTAACAGCGATTAATTATTATACTCCGTAAACAATGTTATTATAAGACCGAATAATTGGTTATACCGTAGAATTTGTTGTTAGACCGTAGACATGTTTTAAATGACCTCCTAATCGATTGTCAGCCGTTTTGGATGATAGGTATTACATCCACCGTTCAGGGGTGGGTGTGTACCTTAAACAGATTTTGGAGTATTTAAGCATAGACGTATGCAAACCTTTCCATTATAAAACTGAACCTTTTTATTAATAGGTTAAAAAAGTAGTTTATCTAAGTAACTGAACCGAGTTGAGGAGATGAAAACGCATCAGCATGGAAATCAAAAAGTTGAGTGCTATCCGAAACTGCATGCATTAACAGTGATTAATTGAAGGGTATTATACTCCGTAAACAATGTTATTGTAAGACCGAAGAATTGGTTATACCGCAGAATCTGTTGTTAGACCGTATAGACATGTTTCAAATTATCTCCTTGTCGATTGACTGCAGTTTTGGATAGGTATATAACATCCATCGTTTAAGGGATGCTTTGGTACCTAAACCTGATTTTGGAATATTTAGGCATAGGCGTAATGGCGTATGCAAACCTGCCCATTATAAAACTGACGCATTTTTATTGATAGGTTAAAAAGTAGTTTATCTTAACCGAACCGAGTTGAGGAGATGAAAACGCATCAGCATGAAAATCACCTCTGTAACCATGACAACCGATTTCGGATCATTTGAGTATCCTTGAGAACGGCTGGTCGATCCACAATATTCCCTTTCCATGTTATTTCGGCCTATACATGTAAGTTGGATATGGCGAATTCAAATGTAAGTTATTTTTAAATCATCATTTTTATCTCCTACAAATTTATCCAAGGAGCACTTCTGTTGTTGTTTATCTGTTTAAGTCTTTGCTCTTCGGCGAAGCTATAGGTGCACTTACATGTATCAGGTGATCTCATGTAAGAAAATAATTGAATAATATAAATATGATCTTCCAATTTCATTGGCCTAGGGGGTATTTAGGCTCCTCTTTTATACTTGAGGACAAGTGCAAGTAACAGAAGTGCTTATAACCTGGGTTGCGTTGGCTTAAATATCTCATCTACTTCAATTTTTCTGCAGGCTCTCAGACATCCTCCTACGCAGGGCCCTTTAATTTTGTCTGAAGTTTATCGCATGATTATGACGACATATTAGCCGTGTAATTTTGGAGCACATGCATGTGTTTGGACCGAATTAAAAGTCTACGACGTCAGGAATTTGAAGCAATGTTTTGTCTGTTGGGCCTTCTTTTAGTCGGAAGCGACGCCAAGATTGCCCATTTAGAGAACCGCGACCTTCCGCGTTTAAAGCTTCAAGTGAGAGAATTATTTACATTGAATCAACAGCTGTGATGGCCTAATGGT
Organism: Cephalothrix spiralis; assembly: GCA_032353305.1. NCBI lineage: Eukaryota > Metazoa > Nemertea > Palaeonemertea > Archinemertea > Cephalotrichidae > Cephalothrix > Cephalothrix spiralis. The sequence continues at coordinate 5,039 of JAUCNG010381147.1, forward strand.
TAAGCTGATCGTGCTATGCAATCCTAGGGTCGCTAGTTCGGATCCTTGCAGGATGCAATTAATTCTGGCTGAAGAAGGTCGTCAAACGTAGAGATTGGGATAAATCGAAACCGCTCTTGGGGACAAGATGGCTCTCAGATGGCCAGCTCTAAGCCTACTAAATATCTCGGCGATCGAGAAATCGGGTAACTGGTTTCGTCGACCCATAGAGAAACAGATCATTGGGATTAGAGGCACCATGCATAAATGATTCATATATTTATCATTAAGAAGTTAAATTCCTAAAATATGACGCCTCGCTCTGCTCGATGTATATTTAATATAACTTTAGCAGTCGAACGAGAGACAACGGAATGAATGATGCAAAACTTTTATTAAAGAATCATGCCCAATTTCGAGCACCAATAATCCAATATTGTTGTTATCCAACGGAAAGATACAGAGCTTACGGATCCTTACGCGTTAAAAAATAAGGTCAACACTTAAAGATACTTATAGCATTTATATCTAGCCACATCACAAGATAAATACGATAATATAGAGTTGAACTGTTCATAGCTATTAGTAGAATTATGTTTATACATACTATATTAACAATGTAATTGTACAATACATGCAGACAATTTGTAATGATCCGTAATCGTTATTCGGATGAGATATTAGCCTTCAGTAGAGAATTCGATTATTTTCCACAAAGCAATAGGATTTGAAACAGTAATACGTCTAATACGTGGATTAAAGATTATTAAACATTAGAAAGCTGCATTGGCTACAGGAGTTATGTAGGCTAGGTTGTAGGGACTGCAAAATGGTGGACGAAGACGTGGTCACACAGGTAGGCAAAATATATTTACAAATTTACTCACTATCAGTTTATAAGATGTAGAAATATTGAGCATTAAATGACGTATGAATCAAAATGATAAAAATAGGCCATGATTTCAGTTATGATGATCAGTATACTTATTTAAAGCTATGACAGTTGTCATAATCTATATGGATTGTGGTAGACTTTTGATTCAATCATGTGACAATATGAACCATGCAATAGGCACTTGTATATAGAAAAATAATAACTAAAAGTCAAAATCCACTGTCACAGTGAACTGAGTAAAGCTTCAATAATTTTGTCATTTGTAAACAGTAGAAATTATATTTCCGTAAAGTACTTTTAATATGTTGACAAAGAATTGAAATGACCGTCTAGTCTCAATGGTCCTAATGACTTCAGCTCTATGATTTTTCAGCATAAAGGAAAAAATATTTATCACCTTGAACAAGGTCTCAAAGGAGAGGTCTATCATATCCGTCTGAGGTTAGTTCGAAAACTGATTGCAACTAGCAACATCTGTTACGCTCACAAGAGAAAGGGTTAGGGCAGGTTGGGGTCAATACGTTCGTATCATAAGGAAAAATCATTAAGCCGTAACAGCTATCGAACTAACCTCAGATGTATCCCAAAGCTAAAGATGATAGACCACTACTATATATGAGACCTTGCCTTGAATCTGTTCTAAACCCACATGGCAAGTTATCGACGGAGTATGATCGAGTATCACTAAAACTATGAGGAAAATATACAAATCTATAATCCTGCAATTCGATAGGATCATATTGCTATTTCAGTCCTGATCCCAATTTAGCAATGTCATTTTATCACTAATTATTGAGAACATTGAGGCTCCAAATCCATCATATAGGTCGGACACAAAAATAATCCCGGTATCCCCAAACATTCAGAATTAAACAAGCTCCAACGAGCTTGGTCCTGCGGACTACGTTCATGCGTTGCTATGTTATGTAAATAAGACGGATACCAGGTCCACTAACCATTTGTTAAAGACCAGGGCCCTGTATGCTCTTAGCTTCGCAACGCGAAGGTAGAATACTAGGCCTAACTTTTCAGAAAACTCACCAAATGCCGGAAAAACGGCCTTTTGAGGCAACAAATATGCGACAATAGATTCAAGGCCTGGTATACTTGGTCAATGTTCATAAGTCATCATCATAACTGAATAACTTGGAAGCCACGGTATTAAATCGAAATTAATTTCGTAGTTCTAAATGAGATTTAATCAATTATATATAGTCAGATTTAGTGCAATAGACCTTTTTTGCATGGTTTACGGGCAAACATTTTTTTAAAGTTCGTCGGCGGTGGTAATTAAAAAATAATATTTTTTTTTTATTATTTCTATTTTTTCGGAAATTTTCGTAATTTCCGTAAACCAATAAAAATGCCTTGTATTCGGGAGTGGGGTCTATCGGATAATAAGACACCGATCACATAACGCGATTTCATCTAATCACACTGTCTATCCGGGACTGTCTATTGCTGCTAATCTGAAGGTCCTACCGTACCGGTACTTAAAAATCGATGATGAATTTTAAATCGGTTTGTCATTGAGTTCATGATTGCTTGATAAAAGGCAATCGATTTGTTGACACTTTTAAACAGCATGACTCGAGCCCTCTATGTCGTTGAATATCTATGGAATCAAAACGATCAGCTGCACATACAAGGTCATACAATCATATGTACAAACATGTAGCGACATAGCGTCTGAATATTGTGTTACTTTCTTTTTAGGAGATGGAATGTCTCGAAGATAAGTGCAAGACGAACCAATGCTGCTTATACTGCACAGTGAGTAAGGAACTTATTAAGTCATTTGATGAAATTGTACCAGGGCAACACATTTGCCTTCCTGGTCAATTTGGAACTCAAGGAAAAGGGAAATACGCCCAGTCTATTTACAAACATCATGCCATTGTGACTGCTATTGAAAATGTGAGCGATGATGGCCAGAAAGCGACGATATCGACGATTCATTTCAGTTTAAAGAAAGGAGGAAAAGGCTCCAGTTGTTGTTCCTGTGTTAAGGATGATGATGCGGAAAAGGATGCTAAAAGATGTTGCAACGTTTGTGTGCATTCTGAAACAAAGGACTATGATCTTTCAGAGGATCAGGTCAATGTTGTGATCTATGGCAGTTGTGCGAGGTATGACCTCCCACAAGTTGTAGCTAGGGCTCAAAGTCTGATGGGTAAAACTGGGTACTGTTTATGCACAAATAATTGTGAGCATTTTACAAACTGGTGTGTAATGGGTGAGGAGCAGAGTTATGAAGCAGAAGGGTTGTGCCTGTGCTGTGTGGATACGTTTTCACAAATTCAAAACTCGTGCAATGTAGTACTAAGATTTATGATCAGGATAACCTTAAGGATATTTTTCAGTCGAATAGCTGATATATTTGAGATTGTGCTTGAAGATCCTGAAATTCGAAAATATTATGCTAGAAAGAACAAGCTATTGTGGTTAAACAAATACTTAGTTTGGATCATATCAGCTATAGCTGTTCTTCTGTTCCTTATCTATGCTGTCGTTGTACAAACTGGATATTACAAAACTAAACACAAGAGGAATCTTATTTGCAAAAGGTGTTTCAGGTACAAAAGCACACAGGTCTGGACTAAGTTTATAAACTTTGTTTTAGTTACATTTGCAGGGACTTCTATAATGCATTACACAGCAATGCACTGCCCAATTATACTCGAACTTTTACTTCTAACATTGGTTACATTTCTGTCTGGAATAATGTTTTGGTTAGTTCCAAAAGTCGTTTTAAACTGCCTTTTTCCAAAACTGAAAACAGAATATTTTGAATGGTATCTTACAAAGTATATTCTAGGAATAACAGTGATTGGTTGTGTGGTGTTGGCAATAACTGTTCCATCCGTGGCATACTCTGAAGAGATGTGGTGCACGTGGAATGCAACAGTTTCAAATGCATTTTTGATAGAAATTAATAATATTACCTCAACAATCTACAACTGAAGTCACTAAATAAAGAAGTGAGCGAATGAAAAAATATGGATTCAAAGTCAAATATTTAATTGATATCAAGAGCACCAATGTTAATATTTTGCATCAAATTGCCTTCACATTTGAAAAAAATTTGAAATGAAAATAAGTAACTGATATACACTGACTTAATATACGTTTGTAGTAATATGAAGTACACTAAAAGTTCATTATTTTGCCAAAATAATTACTCACCTTATTTTTTTTTACATTAATGATACAAGATTTAATTAGTCTTAATAATATGATAAAGATATTCTAATTTTCTTTGATTTAGGATGAATGTGACTGCGATTTTAATATGGAATATTTTGATATAAGTTTAATTTTGTTGCAAATGCTCTTCATAATAACAATTTTTCTCCTCTCTTTTAATATAGCTATCTTGTACGTCATGTACTGAACTCTGTGAATATTGCAATATATTGATCATGAGATTGCTCTGCTCCCATGTCTATGGTCAAAAGATATTACTACTATGTTAAACTGTAATTTCTGTAAACAAAATTTGGTTAGCATTGAGTCGAAACAAAGGGCACCAACGAAAATGGGTTCGTTTTCTAGTTAGCTAGAATGTTTGATTGTTTACCCTGACCGGGCAACATTGTTTGATCCTGTTTAAATACAACCATTTATTTAGGCTACAATGTATCAGCAAATCTAGGCAAATTGTTAACCCAATTTTGTTTACTGTATACTTCCAATGATGGAACAAAGATGTACGTTAATTGTATTATTAGTGCCAGTATTCAGGCTATTGTAAAATATAGGATAATTCTTAATGAGCTTGAGGTCAAAATAATCTAATTTATTTATGAGAGAAATATTTCAATTTCGACGACAGAGATGTGATGATTTTTTTACGAATTTTATAAATGTGCCTACATTATACTTTATGCGTATATATATAGTTAAATATTTTGTGTGCCTTTATACTTGCAATGCCTTGAATAATTAGTATTGTATTTGTAGTATTAGCAATAATTGTCTAGCGCAGCTATAATATGTACAATCATAATCACATAAATGAATGGAATTATTGGAAATATTCCGAATATCCCGAGGGTCAGTTTTCCGCCACAATTGGGCCTTAAATGTATCGATCTCTACTGTTATGCGCCAATGTGAAAGTTTATTTTGCATGTTTTGTATACTAGTTTGTAAAATAAATGAGTTGAAAAAATAAAATCTCTTGTCCATTTCGTGCGATAAAAATCTAAGCTATGATGTATATATTCGTCAAGAAAAATAAAGAATATTCCTTATTAAAATTACAAAAAACACATAATGTTGCAATTAAAACATGAAAATAGAAGTCTAAAATTAATACCATTTTACATAATAATTTTAAAATATAAAATTGTCGGAATTAGTTAATTTCAAGACCTGATATCATTAGAATATGCAGCTAGCTTTGTCAAGATTAAAAGTCAAAATACATCCACGTTTAGTGGGTTCTGAAGTCGATGAAGGGGATTTCAGCAAATCTTTGATTTATTGCTAGAGTAAAATAACTTGCGTTATCAGAGACAAAAATTCGAGGGCCAATACTCATCTAGCCGCGAATCTTCTGAATGCAAGAAGAAATGAATCACTTGGCATGTTATTGACAACTTCAAGATTAATACAGCGCGTTTAAAAAAAATGCTGACGTAAAATCAATGCCCGTGACACTTTATGGAGCCTGTATGGAAGGAGGGTCGTATAGCATATCTCCGTGTAGGGAATTGGACCAGCGTGACCAAAAAACATATTTTGGCGTAAAAAAGGGTAACTGGGCGTCTGCGGGCGTAAAAGAGGTGAATACAGCTATTATAATTTGTGGGTATCTGCGTGAAGGTAATTAAAGCACGGTTTCGGCGAGTGGAAAAGAATTGTCATTGTTTGATTTATTTTGTATTGTTCTAGCGTATCGATTATGGCACTTTATCGCTGTGTATGTATTGGCTATCTTTTGTACATGTTGAACGTTCTTATAACTGCGTGTATTAGGATCGTGTATATTGGTATTAGATGGGTTGAGCGTGTGGTATAATAATATTGTGACGTGTGTTCCGAATATAGCTACTGATGCGTTCTGATTCGCTGATCGTGCTGTACATGTATATACAAAGAATTTGATTAAAACAACTCTGCTATACATACATGACTGCAACATATCTTATCTGTAGATATATCCTACATACATATGACTGATACAACTGTCTATTGCACATACCGATGATAATACAGTTAAGTCCATATACGTTCTAATCATATCACTAACACTAATAACAAAAGACATAGATGCAACCAATAGAGACCGTACACATTCATCTATCTGTTGGTGTTACATTGTAACAGAAACAAAAAGCATAAGCCACATACATAATACTGATACATAAACGATACATACGACTCTGCTACATACATAATACCGATACATACAGCTACATACATAGAGTCTATTGCATACATTTCGCCCCACCAGCACTCGCACCATTCTCCAAATGATAGTATAGCGCCTTCACCTATGGTGCCTCTCTCACCACTGTAATTGCCTCTACCTGGATACAAGTGCTACCAAAATACATCTACACACATACATAGGAAGTTGCTTTTTACTGATGGATATGTACATCTTCACACATACACAGAAAGTGGCATTAATACAGTCGGATAAGCGATTTCACCTGTATTGCCTGTACCCGCATAAAGGTGACTGTAGCGTCATAGTGTCATACTGGCATTATCCTTTAAATGCACCAAAGTTCTACGAAAAGTCTCTGTAGTGCCATTTCAGCATGGACGCTCGTGTGAGTCGGTTGGTGAAGGGAGATTGGATGGCGAAATTGTTAAAGTTTTTGTACAAAAGAATGATACGGGTTCTAATTAGGTACTGCTGTCTTCTTTTTTAAGAGTTAACAATTTTTTAACTGATTGAATTTTATAACTGTCCTCATTTGAAAGTTCATTTTGCACTATATTGTTCCTTCCCCCCATTTAGTCCGGAGATTAATGTGTATCCAGTTCCTGCCAGTTAATTGTTAGAGGATAGCCACGCTTTGCTAATCGAAAGAAAAAAATGATATTACATTGTCAGTTATCGTTAACAGATGATTTGTACATATTGATGAATCTATTGCATATATATCATTTTGTTGTTAAAGACATATTAACTCGTCTAAAATTCAATTTATAAGATAAAAATTGTCCATACTAGATTTTCCCCCATCCTTGTAATATGTTTTCGCAAAACTGTTAATGATCAATAAAATTTAGATTACTTTGCAGCTGTAATATATTTTTCAGATATCAAATTATTATTTTCTGATTTCAAATTTTTCCTAATTTATCCATGAATATTATCATTATCATGTCCCATCTTGGACATCATACAACTCTTGTCTTTACCATGTTTGCGGTATTTAGTTTTACGCGGTATTGTCCATCGTTGAAGCAGCCTTAAACTTCTGCTTACTAACATCGCATGATTGGTTAGCTAATACGATTGTACAATACAGCAATTGACTGATAATCAGTGAAGACCTGGCAATTTGTCAAATCTCTGCCAAGTGAACGTGCTTTATTATCATTCGAGATGGCTTCAAATGATACATCAACTCAACTTTATCCTGTTTACTGGGTTTACAACATGGATTACTCTATCAAATCATTGACCACTGACCTGATGACATGGATCTGGATCATTTCATTGTTTATGACTTTACCGGTAGGATTCATTGGCAACTTCCTTGCATTTATGGTTTTCATTTCACCACCGATGAGAAAGCACTCCTATAGTTGGTACCTAGGTACATTAGCAATATTTGATTCTTTAGCTCTGACAATGAGACTAGTCGTTTTTGTAAATATTATTGCCATGAAATATTTAGGATACGAATGGCCTTTGATATTTATCTCATCTTCGGAGCCAGCTTGCAGAATAGTCGACTACCTCGGAGATATAGTAAGTGTTATATGTTCACTTTTAGTACTTGAAACAACAGTGGAGCGTATGCTTGTTATTTGTTTTCCATTTCTAGGACGGCAAATATGCCGGCCAGCATTCTCTAAGAAAGTCGTTATCGGAACGATAATCGCCAGCGCAATTATCGATTTTCATGTTATGTTTATGATTAAATATGATGAAAAACTAGGCTGTGTTTTTGACGAAACTGGGCAGTTAATTAACATGGCACTTAACTCAACTTTGGGTTTAGTTTTTCCAATTATAGCGATTTTCGTATGCAACGTTATGCTTGGGACAGTCCTTCTACGACGTAAAGTCACCGGAAACGAAAAGTCGAAGGTAAAATCGGAAAAAGTAACGCTGATGATTGCTTCAGTTAGTATAGCATTTCTTGTGTTCTACCTTCCTGATTGCACCATAACTTTTGTTGTGTTAGCAATGCCCGAAAAGTACGAAGCACTTGGGCCATTACTGCCCTATGGGTATTTGTTAACGATGGGAAATAATGCGGTAAATTTTTATATTTATGCACTTACTGGAGCTGAAGTGCGTCAGATATGCAAATCATGGTTCAAGAAAAAAGGGACAGGAGTAATTCCAAAAAGGATAACGGTCGATTAAAAAAAATAAATCTGATTTGTTTGTTCTATAAAACATCTCAAATCAATATGTCTTATCCCAAAATATACATGTTTTCAATTTACTTTCATTTACTCGTTTTGAAGGAAGGTGACTATACTACTCCGATTTGTCGAAAATTTAATTTTTTCTTTATTATCTAGCAAATGTGAGACCACACAGGTAGTATTTTTAAGTCAGTATCCCGGACCATCGAGCGAAATGCGGTAAGCGCTGCAGCGCCATATTTAAAACGATGAATTGAGAAGCGGAGAATCTCACTACTAATTTTTCACTCTAAATATTACCCAACTAAATTAGCTACCTGATTTAGCTAATAACTCTTTCATAACTTAATGAAAATTATCAAATATACGGTTTTTGCAAAAAGTGAATGCCGAAGAATCTTTTATTCTTTATTCGAATTGTATGTTTGCCTTTTTACTGTTTCCCAAAAATAATCTGAAATTGACACCAATTTTAAAAAGTAAACAATCCCCCCAAATGTGTTCGAACGAGATTTTTGGTTTATTTCAACTTTATTATAGGGCTACATAGTTAAATTTGATATTATGTAAGTTTCAAAGACCTGGCAGCTTTATAAATGGATCATATCTTGTAAAATCTTAAGAACCAGAATTTCGGAAAATCAAAATCTTATCTTTAACTTTCTTGTACCATAAAAAAGAATTTCACTTTCATGAATGATGAACATTAAACATTCATATGATAGCTGAAAGAACACTCTTTCACGTAAATACAATCATATGCAAAGTTGGTATTAGCTTTGAAAAAAAACGGTATCTCAAGTTATTCCAATTGTGAAATATCGACATGAAATTGATGCTCGATCCACGTTTTTACTTTTCAATTTTTGGTGTAACTCTAGGCATGTGATGCATCACGATTTATATTAATTATGTTGGTCATTCGTGACGTCTGGCATGGAATTTTTCACAACAATCTAATTCTTAATTGGTTTGGACAAATCAACAAATCAGACAAATCGAAAATGAAAAAAACTGAAGGATAACGAAGGATATTCTTTTTTTTTCTTCTTCTGATTTGTGTTTTCTAGGTATTCTGTTTTTTGGTGGATTACAAAAAACCATGTGTCTAACCTCACACCATGTCTAAACCAAAAGACCGAACGTACGAAAGACCGAACTTACAGAGGAGTGAGAGGACCAAAAATACGGAAATCCCAAAAGACCGCAATTCCATAAGAACGATATTATTTTGCGATTATAATATACATTCAACAGTTTTCATTGAATTTGGGCAGGAACCAGTCTAAAAGTAGTTGTGGCTAGACTGGTACTGGTCACAACGTTCACAAAAAATTTATACCAATTCAATTTTTTTTTCTGTGTGCGTGACACGTATACGCTTCACTATTCACATCACATGATATAGTAATCGTAAGTGACCTTAAACTTTTCCATACCGATAATGGGTCTCGGCTCCTCAGACCTGAGAAAATGCATCAAAACACATTAAACACATTCAATTACTATGAATTTATCTCCTTTGATATTATACAGGGTGTCCAAATAAAATAAAAACAACCAATGACGCCATACTGAGACTCAATAATAAAAAATTTAAACATTGCTAAAAAATCATAGTAAAGGTCTTATCTCCCGAATAAAACAGATTTGGCCGATCGGTTCATAAATAAGGGAGCTACGATGATTTTCCCAAGAAACCCCTGGGTGAGTTAATTTATCAGCCTAAATTCCATTATAATTATAAATCGAGAGAATGCTATTTTCCATCACTCAAAAACATGTGAATATTTTCAGTGCATTTTAATTTTAATAAAAAATTGGTGAATACTGAATTGAATAAGCAATTTTAAATAATTTTTAAGTCCGAAAATATAAAATGGGATATAATTTACGGCCTACTTTGGAAATTGAACTTTTTGGTTCTTTTGGGAAATTTATGTAGCATACTTGTTTTTTGTTTTCTTAAATTTAGATTTTATTTTCAAAAACAAAAGGAATTTTCAAAATATTTTAAATCACATATGGATATTGTACGCGTTACAAGTGGGACAAAAAGAGCTATTCCACGAGGGGCGCAGCCCCGAGTGAGGTAACATTTCTATCCCACGGAAACGAGTGCAAAAAAAGTGTATACCACGCCAGTGACCACGCGTACGGTCTAGTCTCATTTTCACCTATTTTCAATCGATTAAATACAAAAAAAACTGACCGTGGTATATTAATATTATACATAAAACAATAAATTATAAACAATGGCAATGTTTTTTTAATAAGTTGGAGCACCAAAAAAAATATATAAATAATATGAAGAAAAAAATAGATAAAAGAGAAGAAAAAAATAAAGCTATGCGAAGAAGAAGAAAAACAGAAGAGAGAAAAAAATATATATGCTTGTTGTTGAACAGATTTGCACCAAATTTCGTAATTTTGGAAGAGATGACCACATTCTCTCCAGTGATCACCCGCAGTGATATGGGAAATTCGTTATTGAGTCACAATATGTTATACATTTTATTGGGACACCCTGTATGTAAACACAAGATGCCACTTTATAAACGATTTATACGATTTAGTGACTTAGGGAGTAAAAACATGTACTGTTTATAATTTGTTGTCAGATAGATGGTTTGTACTCTAGTAAACAAGAGGTAGATATCTGTACTCTGTCCATTTATACAAGACATACAACTTGATCGGGTATAAAAATTCCCGGGAAAAGAAGTATACTTCAGCGCACTAGATGGTTTGTAAATAAATGAGGATTAAAATCGCTGCTAGTTCAATTGTTTTCTACCCTTGAGCAGTTCAATGTTTTTCTACCCCTGAGCAGTGCCTAATACCACTAAGACTTTCATTTAAAGGAGCTCATCGTATCTATCATCGGTACTGCAGTTATCGATTTCCATGTGATATTCATGATTAAATATGACGACTCCTAGACTGCATGGGTTTGGGCATCTCGATTTACTCTCGGAATCCGACGTTCTAAATCGACCGTCAGATAAAAAGTCGGAAGCCGACTGTTACTTAGCGTGATAAATGGGGTTTGGGCAGTTAATTAACATGACACCAGGAATACATAGATGAATTCCTGATGACACACTATTGCCATAGTAGTAGCGTAGTGACAGCGCGCGTTTCTACGCGAAAAATCGGAAAAAAGTTCTTGTGATGTTCTACCTTCCTGAATGCATGTATCACAACTTTTGTTGTTTTAACAATGCCCTAAAATTAAGACACACTTGGATCTCTACTCCCCGGGTAATGCGGGTAACTTTTATATTTATGCACTAACTGGAGGTTGGATCTGAAGTGCGTCAGATATGCAAATCATGGTTTACTAAAAAACGTACATGTTGCAGACGGCCAAAGGCATTCTTCTACGCAGATCGATCGAGCTTTTATTTTAACTCTTTCGCTGCCAAATTTAATAGTTTTTTGAACTTTTGACCAACCTCTAGTCACTGCACTTCAAAATGGTGTCTTGGGAGTCCAGTCTGCGATATACAATAATTTGTAAATAAGCGCTGCTATAGTCCAATGTTTTTCTACCCATGAGCAGTGCACGAAACCACAAACACTTTCAAATAAAGGAGGTCATGTATCTTCCAATATTATCTCACCTACATTATTCTAGTGTATGGAGCCGGAGACACTATATGGAGCTAAAGTTATTGTTATTTTCAGTCAAAGGGGCACAGTACCAAGGCAGAGAATTACTAATCAGATACCGATCATCAGCACACTGGATCGATCTGATGATGCTTTTGTGAAGAGTATGTGTCAGTTGTTTTTTTGTTGTTTTTTATTCTATGCCTTTTTTATCTCCATTGCAAAATCCATGGCATCAGAAGTCTCGAAAGAAATACGAAATACGATTGATTGAGCTACTATCAGTGATACCGGTGGAGGGAAGTGCGGCCACTGATGGTAAAGAAAGCTTTTAATTTGCTGAGCTTCGCATCCGTGTACCGTAGCTACGTATCAGGTTACCCAACCGCGGTTCGCGGACATTATTGATGTTTTATCATTATCGAATAGAAATATGGTTTCTGTGTCAGTGGTTCTTGCCTCATTTGGCAATTAGTAGAATATATATTTCCCAGTACCAGACTGTATTTCTTTCTCTCTCGATGGGATAACGTCCAAAATTGATATCTGTGACCGAGTGCATAACGACT
>JAUCNG010381148.1:0-11122 GCA_032353305.1 Cephalothrix spiralis
CCCCCTCCTCGAGGTTACTCTAACGATTGTGATTGAGGACAATAAAACATGGCGCTCACTAAACATGCATTTTCTATGCGTTTTCATTACAGTGTTGTACTCATCTTTCACAATACACATGTACTGATCTACCCCCCTCTTCGAGGTTACTCTAAAGATTGTGATTTAGGACAAAACACTGATCCTGTAATGAATGTTTGGGCTAGTGAGCGCCATGTTTTTTTGTTCTCAATCACAATCGTTAGAGTATCCTCAAGGAGGGGGTAAGATCAGTACAAAGCCCAATAAAGCGAAATCCAAATAAATCTAACCTTATTAGATCGAAAAGCAAAACGGCACCCATATTACAAATAATTTACTTACCGAATAATTACATTTGTCGAAAAAAATATCGTTATTTAATTTATTTTATTCACAAGTTATTAGAAATATTTCTAATTTTAAATTCATTTCAAATTTTGATCTTAATTCAATATTGCATTATATTTAATTAAAGGAGAGAATAATACCATTTCCTGATTCAAAGTCAAATATTTGCTATAATATCAAGAGCATCAACATGAAACTTATACCAAAATTTTCCTTATCAAAATCGCTTTCACAATTACATTTGCATGTAGTCAGATGTAGTTGTTTTTGAAAAATAGATAGGAAAATGAAAATTATAGTGAATTTAAATCAAATATAATATTGATGTTAGCAAAATTCTTCCAGTGAATAGCATTTATCAATATTATTTCGCCAAACAAATTTTCATACATTTTACCAAGTCATCATTATGATTTTTTTCAGAAACAACAGACTGATTGTTAAGGCAATTTTGATAAGGATCATTTGGTATAAGTCTCATGTTGCTGCTCTTGATATTAATGAAAATATTTCACTTTGAATCAGGAAATTGTATTTGTATTTTTGTCTCTCCTTTGGTACATAATTATATTGGAATTCAGTGTCAAGATATTTTATATGTTCTTGGGGGGAGGTATAAAATCATGCAAAACTTACTGTCAGTAGCCCATTCCATACGGAACCCATTTCCGGCTAGGGTTGCATCAGATGAGAAATGTACCCAAAGTGCTTGTGATGAAGATGAAAATGTTTGGGGTAGATTCGATCCACAATATTTTCCAATTGACCTAGAATCTTCATTAGGGCCATCTTTTATCTAAAAACAAAATTAAAGATAAAATGAGAGATGATTAACAGTAACAGAGTTCATCCTCAACTAAGCACATATTAGCATCAAAATATCGCGGGTCGTAGATTTTGTAAATACTGAATTTATATTTATGAATAAGAGATTTATTATTATGTGGCCGGGAGTTTTAATACATCGACTGCCAACGGGACATATATGTGGCGCGATTTAGTTTTTTGCAATTGTGAATAACTCATCTAACTGATTATTAGAGAATTTATTTGGAGTCGCGCATTAGGCATGCATCCGGTTGCCTCACAACACATCCTAGCGCAAGCATAAATTTATACACTTAAATGCATTTTTGCCGATATAAAAAAATCAAATCTGAAATGACACAATAGATCCCGGCCCCGGACATACATTTATGGTATCATATATGTGGACTTACTCTGGCAAGCATGTTGTAATCGCTTTAGTAACCTTATAGTATTCTTACTAAATTTAATCTTGCTATGTACACAACTGGACGGAAAAATTGGCGAGGGCAAAATCGGTCCAAAAAGCCCCCCAAATGGTTTTGCATACTGGCGGATAGTTGTCCCCTACAAACTATATATTTTTGGAAATGTCTTGAAAAATGATGATCACTCGGGGGTATAGGTTTTTGTCAGACCCTTGGGTAGGGGTGATGGGCAAAAAACTTGATTTTTAATTAGAGGATTTTAAGCAAAATGGATACGGATTAGCTATTACTTCGAGAGGTAGTATTTAGTACTAATACTACCTCTCGTTCACTAGAGTATATTTAGACATACCTCGAGATAATCATGACAGCTTGCCTCGATGTCGAAATGAGAGAATGACACGTTGACACTTTGGGTACTTAATTGAGCTGGGGTTATTTTCCATGTACACTTGGTAGATGCTGTGTAGGGTTTAGGGAAGTTGGGACTCTCAATAACACCATAGGTACCAGAAAGCTTGGTATTACAGTCTGGAATTAATAGAAACATATAATTACTTTGCATTTCAATATAGGTGAATAAAAATTTAATTTAATAAGCATTTTGTCAACATATTGTGGCATAAAGGCGTTATAAGTCAATGAAAGAGACTGAAGGGATGATAGTGCAACATATAGCGCTGACAAGCGGTGGATCGCCTCTGGACATCCTCAGAGAGCGCCAATTCCTCTCTCCACAGCGTAGTTTTGGATATATATAAGAATCTTTATTCATGTATTTGAAGCACATTACATTTATATATCATGACCCTCATTCCGATCGGCCGTAAGGCCATTACGTTCCCGGGGTCAAAGGAAGAAAACATTAAAAATTTCATTTAGTTAAGTCGGATAAATAGAAAATTTTGAAGAAGAAAAAAACAGCTGGAAATAAAACAAAAAAATATAGTTTTGGATATAAACACGTTATTCACAACAGGGAACGAGCGTATAATAGGCCTCATAGTCACTTTTGGCATTCCAATTTAATGATTTTATAAGATATTTTTCATATTTTATGAGGATTTTTAGCAATATTTTATATGAGAATTTTATGAAATATGAGCCGATTTTCTAATAACTTTCCTTGGCGACAACCAAAATATTTTTGCTTGACAATAAATCAATTTAATCTATGCATATAATTCATTAAGCGACTCTAATTATAATTTTTTTTTGCATTTTTGGCACGCGCCTTTGCACAAGTAAACCTTGATACTTTTTTTAATTTTTTACGCCATTTTACACGGGGTCATGGAAAAAAATTGGACGGAAAAATTGGCGAGCCTCAGAGGGCGATATTTGTACCATTTTCGGCTCCCCACACGGTTTTGCATATTGGCGGGTAGTTGAAACCCCCACAAACTATATATTTCTGGAAAGGACTTGGAAAATGCTGATCCCTCGGGGTTTAGATTTTTCTTCCACCCCCTGGGTGAGGGTGGGGGCAAAAAACGTATTTTTTTAGATTTTTCAAAAAATCGGAAAATTATTTTTTTGCCCCCACTAAGGGTGGGGCTGATCACTTTTTGGGGTTTAATTGATCAGCCCCACCCCCTGGGGGCTATTGTTTCAGATTTCTCCCCCCAAAAATCACAATTTTTGCCGTCATCCCTACCCAGGGGGTGTGGGAAAATCTAAACCCCCCGAGGGATCAGCATTTTCCAAGACCTTTCCAGAAATATATAGTGTGTGGGTGTCAACTACCCGTCCGCCGTGTGGGGGCCGAAAATGGTACAAATATCGCCCTCGCCAATTTTACGTATGCCGGGGTGGGTGGGTACCTTTTTTCCATTTTTCTGGCTAAATTTTTCCTCCTTTGTTTTTTACAAATTTTAGGCATTAATCATGTACAATGTATTTTGAATTAAAAAACCAGTATTATTAGCATTTAAAAAATAATTTAGTAGCAAAATGACAAAAATGGGGTGGGTGATCAAAATTTTCTGGAAATCATTTAAGCGTTATGGAAAAATTGGAACAATTTTGACTAAAATCTTGGCCGAAGACAAAATTTCAACCGCGTGCAAAAATAGGGTGTGGGTGGTCAGAAATCATGGTGGAAAAAATTGGAAAATTGGCAAAAAAGGGGTGGCTGGGGACAAAAAATGTATTTTTCATTTTTTTTCAAGTCATTTTTCATCAAATTTTAAAGGGTTTTAGGAGAAATGGTCATATTTTAGGAGATTTTAGTAGGAATGGTAATATTTTAGGATATCCTTAAATTTTATGAGAACTATGAGGCCTGCTATACTATATAAGATATCATTTATCGATCCTTATTCAAATCAGTCACGCACTACATATATTAGATGACGTATTATTTAACTATAAAAGACATTGAAAATTCTTTTTTTAAATATGCTATGATCGACTTGGTACCTTTGTAGTATGTATTAAATAATTCAAAGGTAAACATTGGATAGATTTCTAGTGTTTGAGTTCTTGAGGATATTGATTTTTCTTAAGGATAATAAAGTTTAAATTGGATGGAAAGTGACGTAAATAATAAGCTAGGTCACCTTGCTGCTTGGATAGCATGCAAAAATGGGGACATAAACTTAATCCAAAAACTCTTCGATAAAGGATTTGATTTTAATCAGAAACTTGACCTTGGGAATGGTATTTCATCTGGATCGAGACCATTAGAAATTGCTATACTGAAGGGACAGGAAACCGCCGTCGAAAAGCTTATCAAATTGAAGGTAAATTTAGAATATATCCAAAATATAAACTCGGTTCAACTTATGAGACCTATACATTTAGCTGTTGCAACAGGTAACTCAACGATTGTTAAAATGCTTCTTGATGCAGGAATTGATATCGATGTAATAATCAAAGGAAACATTGAGAATAAGGAGTACAATCTGGTGTTGCTAAGTTATGTGTACACGTTTATCTATTTGAACTATTCGAAAGTCTTAAAAATTTGGGAAACAATTTTGAAGCACCCTTCTGTAAGTAAAAACCACAAACAGAATGCGTTTGCAACTATATTACGCCTTGGTGAGCCTGTTGGATATCGCAGAGATGAACTAATTTCTTCTCTAATCAAGCGAGGGGTCGATGTGCATGAAAACGTCATTGGTGAAATTTTGACACCACTTCAGATATCGGTTACAAACGGTGATGCCAAGAGTGTGAAACTGCTACTTGACGCCGGAGCAAGAGACATCCACTTACCTACATCAATGAATTTTATGAATCCATTTAAAATTGCTAAAAATCTTCTGATAACTGCTGCTAATAACCAAAGACCAGATATATTAGAAATCCTTATTGAAAATAGTGTTAACAATGACGGAACTCAATTTTATTCACACAATGACCTTCAATTAGCTTTTATAAGTTCGGCACTTCATGCTGATTTAAAAGCATTTACTTTTTTGATTAGGCACTGTGTTTTTACCGATATGGCTGCTAATCATATGACCACTTTTATCGTCACTAAAGCAAATTATAAATTTCTATCATGTTTTCTTGCGAAGTATTTTTCATTTCTTAGCGAATTACCATCGAAGAAATTTAACGTACCAAAATATGTAGTACTCCAAGCAAAATCATATACCGAGTCAGATAATAGCAATGTAAATAAATACTTGACCATTCTCAACATTTGTGACCAAATCATAACATACTTAGAACAATTTATAGGTAAACTACTCTTTAAAATAGACCTGTATCAAAAATGCCTAGACATTTTAACTAAAATCAGGGACGATATATTGAAACGCCGTAAATATGTTTTGATGAATAACAATGTTAAACCCTGCAGCTATGAACAGTTCCTTGATGATATACCACTTACGGTGGTTTCACATTCAAACATCTATAAAATAACATATGATGAGAATGACTTACTTGGAAAAGGATCGTTTGGAAAGGTTTATAAAGGGACCATTACTACAATGGCTGATGAAGTTAATATCGTTGCAGTAAAGAGAATAAAAATTGATATATCCTTAATGGATACATGGATATATAAAGAAGTATTTATAATGACGCAATTAAGGCACGAAAATATTTGTAGGTTCTTCGGATTTCAGGATAATTTAAATTCAGAAGACTGCAGCATTGCTATGGAATTGTGTACCGAGGATCTACGGAAGCATTTCGTCATCGATGGGCCCTTAAAGAAAAGAAATCCCGGGAGAACAACCTCAGAAAGTAAAGTACTGGAGCCTTATTTGTCTGTCTGCATTCAGATACATGAAGGTATTGAGTATCTTCACTCTATGCCCTCCTATTCATATGTTGACCTCCAAGATAAGGGACCTAAATTAACACTTAAGGACCGTTTAATTCACAAGGATCTTAAATTAGAAAATGTTTTGATTACTGCGTATGGTGTTATCAAAATAGCTGATTTTGGACTATCCGATTTAATTGACGGATACAAAGAAATAGCAGAGAAGCGTAAAGGAACACCACTGTACTTGGCACCGGAAGCTTACCAAAAAAGAGAGTATTCTCCGGCCAGTGACATGTATGCAGTCGCATTAATTGAGTATGAAGTTTTCTACGGAATCAGATATGATAAACAAGAATACTTCGCTCAGCATGGTGGATTTAGAGCAATGCATGATGGGTATCGTCCACCATTTAATGTTCAACTCAAAGGTGGTGAATGTCTAACATCTCCACCTCTTGAGTTGCAGAGACAGATCGAAGATACATGGAATCACGACCCAAGTCGAAGACCATCAGCAAAAGAATCTTTAAAGAGGCTGAACGAGTTACTTAAAGATGCAAGAGAAGGGAAGTTGACCATTGACGAGGAAGAGGAAACAACCGGTGAGGGAGAGGAAATAACTGGTGACACATCAGATGAAGATACAATGTCGAAGAGCAACGTATCAAGTAGCATCCCTGTTCCAGAATTATCATTACTAAATTTCAAAGACGATTAATCGTAGACTTCGTGCAAAGAAATAACATCAAATTTTAAAGTGATGTTACTAATATCTATAACTATACACAAAATGAAACTTTTTGAATGTTAATAAAGATTTTTCATTTCCGCAGGCTTTAGATAAGACCTCCTCGTTGCCCACAAGTTGAGCAAAAATGGACAAGATCGTAAAGAATAATATTAAAACAATAGATTTTGAAATTATTTTCAATTAGTATTTATCTACTATATGTAGTTCATTTATCATTTATATTATAACTAATACAGTCAATGGCCAAGAAACTGTAATGACTAGAATTTTGGGCTTCATAATGGGGAAGGAAACCAGCATTATCGGTCCCCGTCAGATTAGTTTCCTGCCTATAGATAGTGTGCCTTTTTAAGTATACTTATTAGTTTTTCTTTAATTTGGTGTCGTGTCATTAAATATTTTGATCTTCATTCTTTTGTAAGAAAATGTTGTTTCTATACTTTTTTCTTTCATGTGTAAATACATTATTTAGTAACTGTATGCATGTACTGTAAATCATGAATTCAAATGCATATAGCGGAAGCTTCACACAGTACCTGGAAGCCCGTATTAAGATGCATGGTTTTCAATGCACTGACTTTTTAGGTTTTCCATAATGTTTAACTGATACCTCGACTTGTTTGGATTCATTTATATTTTCATATTTATTATTTATAAAATATTTCAAATCGATGGGTATTTTACCTGCATGATAAACTGCCAAAAATCCACGACCATGATTCGAACCATCACTCTTAAACATTACCCAAATTCGATTTCCTCGTGATTTGATTGGTTGGGGATTTGCCGAACCACAAAATCGACCCAATAATAAACCATGAGCATCTCTTTCACGAACCTAAAATTAAAGTAATAAAATGGCATAATTACCTAATAATAATGTTATGATCTAAGAAAAAAAATATAATTCGTATTTTTAGTTCTTGATAGTCTTGATATATTTTTTCAGGCTTCAGAAGGTGGTTGGTCATGGAGAAACTTTGTATACATTGATAATTTTCTACCCGGGTTTTAATTACCACTTCCCTTCCCCCTTTCCATGACCTCTCCCCTTACCTGATGTCCATTACATTTTGTTAAAAATTATTCAAATATAAAAGATTCAGATTAAAATACATTGGAGTCGTGATTCTACAATCTACATGATTGGTACCTACCTCAACACCATCATATCTGCAATCAGTACTCTGTTCAAGGTCAAGGTCAGTAAAGATAAGGTTGATAGTGCTGCCCTCGCTAACGACGATATTCCAGAAACACATAGAGTCATGCGTATAAGCAAGGGGATAGTTAGGCGAAACAAATGTACCCGTTGGTGTCGTCAGATCAGAGCCGCAACCTAAAAAAGAAAGACGGTTATAAAGGCAAACAAATAAATGAATTGAATTAAACCGGCAATTAAACGTACCTGTTTTTTCAAAGCCTAGAGCTATTCCCATTCTTTGGTTGGTGAATATTAGACCTAAAAGAACTGGGAAAGTCTAGTACAAGATAGCGGTCGAATTGTTAGCAGGTAAATACCCAGTCTATCGGTTAGGCAAACAAAAAAAAGCCGTTTTGATAGGATTGAATCAATCTTATCTTCGCGATTAGTTTGGCTTTCCCCATTCTTTAAGGCCTAATATTCATCTTACCGATAGACTGATATAGAATATTGAAGGATTGATAATAAATTATCTCATTCCGCGCATGCGCAAACATCAGGTGCACTGCGAATGCGCCGAAAATGAAAATTTCTCCTACAAAATATCGGTTTTTTTTTACAATAAAGGGAAAGACATGTATATTCGGTGTGTGTATAAACATAATAAATACATGTGCTTTTAAATAAACAATATACATGTATACACAAAAGAATAAGTTTACAGGAGAAACGAGCAAAGCGGTGCAGCGAATAGATTCGTGTCAACTAAAATGACGTCATATGATTCTACTCACTAGCTTCCTCTTCTGCAAGTGGGGCTATAAATGAACGAAACCTAGAGGATGCAATGTGTGAGCGTGAATGTGTTTCTAATACAGCTAGAGACAGTTTAATAAGTTTTAAAATTCACAATACCTCTAATATTAAAACGATATAAGGACTACCCGGTATTCATCCGAAGTATCAAAACAAAATTGCATTACTTTTAATTACTTTGCATTACCTTTTTATAACTTTTCTTTATTTTCTGTACTTTCTATTTCCTTAATAGTCCTTTGCTTTCTATTACTATCATTGCCTTCCAATAATTCCATTGCTTTATACTACTTTAAATAACTTTATATTACTTAACATCACATTTCTAACTGTTCCTTACTTTCTATTATTTAACATTACATTTCTTAGTGTTCCTTACTTTTTATTTCTTTTAATCATTTCATATTTACCGTAATTAACATTACATTTCTTACTGTTCCTTACAGAAAACTACATGTGTACTTTCTATTACTATGCATTGCCTAATGGCTTGGCATGGTATTATATTACTTTCCATTCCCTTCTATATACTTTCCATTCCCTACTATTACTTTTCAATACTTTCTATTAATAAGTGTACGTCTCGGATGACAAATAATTTCGAATTACTAGAAATGATTTATTTTCTTCATTTATTTAAACTTTCTTAATTTGTGCTTTATGTTACTTTTTAATTCGCAGCAAATTTGGGTACGAGATTTCTTCAAACATATCTAGTCAACAAGCGCTTTCGCAGAGCTTGGCGGTCTAGCAGGTTTTATTTTCCATATACTGGACCTGGGCGGATTTAAGCCTAGGGAAGGGAGCCTCTCTTGCGAAATGAAATCCCAAGATCCACGTTATCAACCTATCCGAGCCACCCAGTGAGGTTAAGGAACTTGCACAAGGTCTTCACGATGGAAAATAACGGAGGAACGATCGAGAATCGAACCCGGGACCTCCGGTTTATGAGTCGTAACGACCCGGACGTCGTTACCGCAATCAACTTTTTCTAAAGAAAGAGGAGTATCAAAATTACCTAAATCCAAGTGAATACTTATTAAACTGTCTCTAGTAATGCATGATTCTAAAACTACTCAGGTGACCAAAGTGTCATCGATATGACTTTATTAACGTTACCTGTAGCTGCACCATCATATGATAGTTTGAAACCTTTTGTAGATCTTGAAACATCTGACCGAAACTTAACGAATAGTCGATTACTATGTGAAACAATATTGGCATCTATTTTCTTGCCACAATATCGACCAATCAGAGGAGACGTTGCATATCCGCCATTTCTGAAAATAATAGATTTACAATTCATGAAAACTTAATTCCAAATGCCGACCTAATTAGATTATTGGGTGACTCGTTAGTAACTCGATCGGAAGAGGATTCTACAGATTATCCGATCGAGGAAAAGTTTTGAAAATGAAAATATTAACTTCTCGGACATCAATACAAACTTTTTTTTTCTTGCCGCAGACGGTATCTTTGATCAATATAAAGGGCTAAACTGATTTCAACAGTTCATGTATCAGTGCCAACGCACGGCACTGTTACATCGAAGGTTATTAACTTAAGAGGGGACGTTTAAAAGTAAAACCCACAAATAGCCTCTTTCAAAAACATTAATTTATATCATCGAGCCGAGCGAAGCGAGGCGATGAAAATTAAGGGTCATAATCACGATTTGTAAGGAACTTAGAAGAATCGTGCCTTCATACACAAACAATATTTAATGATGCAATTGAGCCGAGCGAAGTGAAGCGAGGAAATTTTTTATATTTTATTCGGTAAAAAGCTTCTATAATAACGTTTTTATAAAGTAGGAAACCACTTATTGAAAAAAATAGGAATACCATCGAATAGTAGGAGTAATTTTCAAAAAGGAGGAAAAGTAGGACCTGTCCGATGCCTGGGGATATATAAAATAGGCGATTTAGCAACATTACCGAATTTCAACAAAATCATATCGACAGTTTCCGTGTTCTTCCATATCAAAATCATCAATAGTAAGGCGAATCTGGTGACCAGCCGGCATGACTACGGTCCAAATACATTCTCGCTGATGTGGGTAATTATTTGGATAATTCGGTGACTTGATAACACCAACTGGATCCATGAGCTGACCACCACACACTAAAAATGAAGTTGTAAAACTAATTAGAACGAGAGGCAAAAAAAGATAAAGAGGAATTTTTTATAAAATTGGAATTAATATGCTCATTGAAAATTATTAATCATCTATTGATCAAATTTTTGTCATTTAATGTTCAAAGTTTATTTTCGCTGTTCCCCATTATCGCAAAAATATCATAAGTCGTGACGTAAATCTTGAACGTTCAAGAAAATCCAGTTAAAATATCATCTATCTTAATGTCAGTTTTATAATAGCTGTTTTTCATCAGTATTCTTTTAAGTTAAAGAGATTGGAGTCCGGGTATGACCTAGTCAGGGGTTCCGAACCCAGCCTGACTATCATACACCAGTTGGTGAAACTTAAACAAATACTGACTTCCGTGAATTTAATCAAAATATTTATTATTTAGCAATTTTTTTAAATATATTTTTATCTTTAATCCAACAGTTAA
>JAUCNG010381259.1:0-11118 GCA_032353305.1 Cephalothrix spiralis
GTGGTGTCCGAGCCGGGTCTCGAACCCCGGAGCTCCGTACTACTAGACCGACGCTTTACCACCTTGCCACCGAGCCGCGCAACTCGGTTCATTATTAATCAACATTTGGAGAACCACGACTTATATAATAATTATAAATTAACTAATAATATTTCGAAAATGCTGTAATAACTATAGAACTAACTAATTATTCAGAAATTAAATTTAAATTATTTAATTGCATGTACACTATTCTACCGGTCTAGTTAAGATGCGTGTCGTTGACAAACACCCTCTTAACTTGTCTCGCTATAGCGATGCAAGCGCTAATAAGCAATAACATCGCAAATCATCGCACACGTGCCAAACCATTATATATATATATAGTCTGTTCACTTGTAACCTTAAAGCAATTTAGAATCATTTATGCACCCGTCAATGTTCATGCTGACCCGGGCTGGTTACCTCTTGTTCGCTTCGACTCTAGTTCGACGCCAAAATTTTAGAGCTTCGTCACAATTTCGACGTTTTTTTAAAAATCGTTCGTCCAGCAATCGACGCCAGTTCACCGTCGAAGGCTGAGGAGGGGGAAGGGGTCAGCATGAACATTGACGGGTGCATTAAGAATGGTCAAGTGATTCATCGGTATGGTCCGACGCACTCTCACATGCCAGGTTACTCTTCCGATGAAATGTGAAATCAATTGATCGACCACTGTTTCGTTTTATAGTAAAAAGAAATCATGTAGCTTTTTGTGAATCCTTTTTGTGGTATTTTCAGAAAATTAAAGATGTTTTAGATTATCTGTGATCTAATTTTCTGAATAGAACGCATTTTAAATTATATTTCTGCGATTAGTTTCACCAAAAATAATATATTTGCAGTAGAATTTTCAGACTATACATTTAAAGTTTTCTTCGGTTAAACGAATCGCAGAAATATAATTCAAAATGCGTTCTATTCAGAAATTTTGATCCAAGATAATCTAAAACATCTAAAATTTTTGAAAATACCACAAAAAGGATTTACAAAAAACTGCATGAATTATTTTTACTATAAAACGAAACAGTGGTCGGTTAATTGATTTCACATTTCATCGGAAGAATAACCAGGCATGTGAGAGTGCGTCGGACCATACCGATGAATCACTTAACCAATCTTAAATAATTCTAAATTTCTTTTAGGTTACAAGTGAACAGACTTTAGCGAATAATCTCTAAGAGTCTGGATATGCGATAAATTGTTCAGTGTGACTTAAATATCACTAAATAATTGAAATTGCCAATTTGTATCATAAACTGCTATTTCTAACAAAAATATATCTAAGTCAAATTTAGGACCGCAAATCCGAAATGTCAATTATTACAATATATTTCAACGCTCTTTTAAATTTTATCGCTAGTAAAAAGTAATTATTTAATATTAAATCAATATAACTTTTTATAGCCAAAATAATTATAAAAACAATTACTTTTTCAGATGGCTCACAGAAAATCTCCGTATACGAAATCCCTCAAATTTCATATGTTAAGCATATCACCTGCCAAAGAAAAATCTGATAAAACAGGAACATACAAAACAGCAGCAGTTTATGATGGAGCAAGTGTTACAAAAGTCAATGTATACGACGAAAAAAATTACAGCAAAATTGAAGAAAACAAGACATATATGATTCTGAATCCACACATGTCCGAAAAGAAATCAATTTCAATTGTATCATCTAGCATAATTGCTAGAACTGCTCCCATGGAAGTCACTGAAGAAATAATACAACAAGGAATTCGATTGATCAACCCTGAAGCTAAATTGATAACCATAGTAGAAATTAAAAATTTGCCTCCAAGTTCATTAGTCAACATCACAGGAGAAGTAATCACAGTAAGTGCTTTGGAATAATATATCAAATGACAAAATATTTATGCACCAGTCAATAAAATCCAGCGGGGAAGGCCACAAAATGTCAACATAGCGACGCTCAGCGACGCCTGAGGCGATCCTAGCGCTTGAAATTGGTGGATCGCCCTGATCCACGGAACACCTTTAGCGCTGAGTCCCCGGGTACAGTACCGGTACATAGCGCTACAAAACGCAATTTTTTTTTACTAAGTATCTGAAAAAAACATTTTTTTATAAAAATCAAAATCACCGCGGCTGAGCTGAAAGTTATTATTTATCAAAATTTTCGGTGTTTAGTTCATTTGTTGAATTTTTGCAAGCGGATTTTTTCGGTAATAATCTAAAATGTCCCCACCTGCGAGGCCAAGCGCCGAAAAATGCCATCCAATCGATATCGCTACGCAGCGCTAATTTCACATTCCAGGCCCCCCCTTCCCGGTGCATTTAATTGACTGGTGCATTATAACATCGTTCCTACCATAGGAATATTACTAGTAATTATCAGTCTATGGTATTAGTAATTCCATTTTGATGTTACTGTATAAAAGGTCAGGATACAGAGGAGGAATACCTAGCACAAATGTCGCTAAAAAGTGAATAAGGAGGTAAATAACACATCGTAGGCCCATTTTTGACTTGAAAATTTCTAATATGACGAGTGTTTGTGAGAAATTATAGGAAAAACTTTCCCTATAATTTCTCAAAAACGTTGTATTTTACATTTTCAAATCACAAATGGGCCTACGATGTGTTCTATACCTCTAAATTCACTTTCAAGCCAAATTTGAGTGTCAGAGATCAATATTTACGAAATAAATTGGCTTTTATTCGATTTTTCCCATCAAATATGATGTTCCCTGTTCCCGAAATCGGTAACAATTTGCTATGTTCCCGTATTCCCGCACTTTTTTTCTAAATGTTCCCGTGTTCCCGTCCATTTTACCCCCGTGTTCCCGTGGTCCCGAATACCCCTTACAGAGTCTCATTATAAGAGAGAGACTATATACAGCACCAGTCCTGTAGTCTATATACATGATTAACATCCTTGTCCCAAAGTAATGCAAACCAACCAAATGATGTAATATTGTGATTTACTCATGAATATTCCGATATTTGCAAAATATCCCATTTTAGAAAAATATATTCTTTTCAGAATAAACAGATTCAGTGTATCTCAATAACTGACTAACAAACTGAGATGATTTCTAGAACTTCCAAATTCAAATGAAAGCATATAAGTTTTTTCCGACTTATATACTTCTGCGTGAAAAAGTGAATTTACCCTTACAGCGTGCATCGTGCAAGCCGTATACCGTTACGTGCACCGTGACTTTTAACTTTATTTGGGCGTGAACCGTGACTTTACCGTGTTACGTGAAACCGTGAAAGACTATGTTAAACTATATTTCGAGATCCCTGAATTATAAATCGCAAATTGCGAAAAGAATGTTTGTATATTCGCAATCCGACACCTTAATTCAATAAAACTGGGTTTTCCCACAAATCTCAAGTGAAGTGTTGTATAAATAAAAGAAATTGTGTCAAAATAATGAATCCATACGATATCCTAATGAAAAGCTCATAATTTTTCTTCGCGTCGCTTCGCTCGGCTCGATTTTAAAATATCATTTCTTTTATGAAAGAGATCGCAAAAATGTACCGCACTTTGTTTTGGTAACTCTCAATTTTGTATTGTTGATAACACCTACAGGTGTTGAAGAGAAATTGTATCAAAATACAATGGATCTATATATGATTTTCTAAAACAAAAATTTTTCCTGACCTCGCTTCGCTCGGCTAATATTAATAAAATGAAAGGTTATTCTGTTAAAAGAAGGCGTACAAATTCAGTACATTTTTCTGTAACTCTAAAAATCTTTCGTACGTTGATAGTGTTGTATAAATAATAGAAATTATGTCAAAATATAATAAATCCATAATTCTAAATGTAAAAGCCATAAATTTTTCCTCGCGTCGCTTCGCTCGGCTCGATCAAACATTATCGGTTATTTTGTTCATAGAGGGCGCAAAATGTAACCCATTTTTCCGGTCAACTCTCAATTTACTGATACTATTAAGTATATAACACATGCATACGTATATAACGAATCTCGCTATCCGATCGATCGTGAAACTCATAATATGAGTTCGTGAAACATGATTTGAAACGTAATTTCAAAATCCGTCATCCGTGCTCCGTGAAATTAGAAAGTCGATTTTTGGTTCGTAAAACCGTCAACGGACCCCCCCCTTACCCCCCCTCTCAAAATATCTTTAATAACTTTTACACCATTTCAAATATTATTATCTTATTAATTACAGGAAGGCAGATCAAGAACGGTAAATTCAAGAAGTGGACCAAAAACAATTAAAGATTTCGAAATAGAGGATTCAACTGGAACAATTAAAATAACGTTATGGTCAAGCGAGTTGATGGGTATTTTGAAGGTGGGCGATTTCTACAGTTTCAACAAATTTGCCCTCAATTTCTACAACTCAAAATATTCTCTTAATAGTATTGGACTATCTACAATAACTGTAAGTACATATGAAGTATTTCTGAAATGGGATAAAAATTAATTATCCTCTAATTAATCGTGGAAAGAAAATGAATTTTTTGTCATATCTACAGAAAAAGTAATAAATCACAGTAAAGGTTGTTACTACCGAGAATGATTCACATAACTTTAAATGTTGCTTTCCATATATTTACCTTTAATTAAAGTCATCCATATCTAAACTTTTATACAATATCTAGACAACCCCATATTCAAATTTGTTAAATTACAAATTCAGCAGACCAGGTCTATGTATTATTAACAGAATGCTGCGATTGAAAAAGTAAAACGACATTAAAAACTGAATAAACAATTGATAATTAATTTTTCTTTGTAACAAAAACACAAAATATATTAATTTCGAGCTTAACCATTTCAGACATGAAAATTTCTCAACACATATTTCATTATGAAATTATAGTGAAAATTGAAATTTTCGTCCTTTTCCCCCTTCAAACATGATGTTCCCTATTCTCGAAAAAGCGAATGCTGTGTTTCCGAACTTTTTGTCAAAATGTTCCCGTCTTCCCGTCCATTTTACCCCCATGTTCTCATGTTCCGAAATACCCCATACATAATCTATTATGAAATATTGATTATGATTTTCTACATTTCAGACATGTGACAGAAAACAAAAAATAGTAGGGGATTTAATTGGTATAAACAGAGATGATATGGAATATCAAATGCTGATTGAAGCCAATGAAATTATTCACATATATCCAATGGAAAGGGAAACAATGCTTGCTAAATTTGGAGATACCCAAGATGTTCTGGAACGAGTTTTAGAACAACTCCCCATGAAAATCGAGGTGGAAATTGAAAACAACATTATAAAACATATGTCAATATCAAACATATCTTAATTTCCCTTCCGTTTTAATGGGAACTTGTTCGTATCAACAGATATAATCAACAGTATATGACACAAGAGTTAGAAATTGATAAATCTTCCCACATATTAGATGTGTACTTCAATCTGACAGAGAATTCCATAGCCAACTATTTTTAGAACATAGATAAAGTCGTTAATAGTGATCAATAAGCCAATTATCATAAGCTTGTAGTGGTACAATAATATATAATCTGATTTCTAAACAAACTTAATCAAGTAATTTAAGAAAATCTCAAATTCTTCACACATTTCTTGATAAGATCTAATTATGTATTTCTAAAAATAGCCCGCTATTCAACTCTCGGTCAGAATGATACTAATGATATTTATAACTCTTGTGTCATATGCTCTTCATATAATGCATTGTGTATATATTTACTTTCTAATTATATTATACCATAATCCGAAAAATCATATCTCTATATCAATTAATGATCATTAATTTATATAAAAAATAAAATTATATACATGGATATAGACTGATAAATACTGTAGACATTATACGGGTCCATGC
The DNA here is from genome assembly GCA_032353305.1 of Cephalothrix spiralis. Taxonomy (NCBI): domain Eukaryota; kingdom Metazoa; phylum Nemertea; class Palaeonemertea; order Archinemertea; family Cephalotrichidae; genus Cephalothrix; species Cephalothrix spiralis. The sequence continues at coordinate 5,843 of JAUCNG010381259.1, forward strand.
ATTGGCGAAATATTAAATTCTCAGTTCTAATTATCATTCTAATATATTTTTATATGACTATTATTTGTCTGGTCTGAAAGGTAGCAAAATCTAGAATGTCTCCACTGAGGAGTAGGCCTTCAGACCACTCAATGTTATTGCACCAATTCACCGCTTGATGTTGGTATTTATTATACAAACTCGCTGGGAAAGAAAAGGTGCGTCAAGTTCTATGATGCATTAAAGCATAAGTCAATATGAATTGATGATCATTATTTTATCCTAAAGTGTTGTATTAAAATTTAAAATACTGTATTATGTAAATATCATTCAATTTTATATTTCATAGTGATTCAATGTGCCATTTATCATAAGCTTCTAGCGATACATTAATTTATAATCTGATTTGTAAACAAACTTAATCAAGTTATTAAAAAAATGTATGAAAACGATATTCTCATCAGAATGTACAAATTTATTATATAGAAAGCTATCAATCGAAAACAGCATTATTAAAGATATGAACTGTTTGTAATTTTCTTGAATGTTTTCATACAAATTTATCATAAGTCGTTAGCATGGATAAATTAATTATCTTATTATATTTAATAATACCGTTCACATTATACAGGAAAAATAGTTTCAAATTGTTACACTCGAATAAGTAATCTCCATATTGACGATTCATATATTACCTAATCATACTACCTAGATTGCTAAAAAAAATTTAATTTGTTTATTGTTCGTAAAATATCATACAATCATGTAATATGTATAGTCTATAGTAGGGTAAATCACGACTGTAGCACCTAAGCATATACCTTACTAGTAGGGCAGTTCTTGATTTACCCTGCTAAAATATTATATATTATTATATACTAAATTATTCTTATTTGCTACTTTTGCCTCATTGTTCATTATATATAGTCTAATAGTAAGGTATATCACGACTGTAGCACCTAAGCCCATACCTTACTAGTAGGGCAGTTCTTGATATACCCTGCAATTATATTATGATATAATAAATAATATAAAACGTACAACCAAAATTATAATCTTGGAAAAATTATATGTTTCCTTCTGACAATTCTCATTTTAATATATTGTCATTTTGGATAAATATATTTACTTCTGATTAATTTACATTCTCATTTTAATTAATTAATTATTATTTATATATATAAATTTTTAATTACTTTATCCATGCTAAAATTATGATAAATTATTATGAAATAATCATTATATAATAACTTTCATAACTTGTATATATATAATTTTTTATATATTTACTGTATGTTTCCTGTACGTTCCATTCTATTTGAACGATCGATTTTTACTTCATGTTTAATCTTCAGTGTATATACGATAACAGATCATATTATAAAATAGACTCACAATTTATAGTCTAAAATCTGATAACTTTTATAAAGAGATTGTGTATGTATATATATAATTTTTTATATATTTACTGTATGTTCCTGTACGTTCCATTCTATTTGAACGATCGATTTTTACTTAATGTTTAATCTTCAGTGTATATACGATAACAGATCATATTATAAAATAGACTCACAATTTATAGTCTAAAATCAAAAATTTGAAAAAGGGGGATCTTCTAGAATTTTGGTTTGCTTCTCATTAATCAATATTGACTGACTGAAGAATTTCCTAGTCACACTAAACGATCGATTTTTACTTAATGTTTAATCTTCAGTGTATATTCGATAACAGATCATATTATAAAATAGACTCACAATTTATAGTCTAAAATCAAAAATTTGAAAAAGGGGAATCTTCTAGAATTTTGGTTTGCTTCTCATTAATCAATATTGACTGACTGAAGAATTTCCTAGTCACACTACCTTAGAGTTGAAATTATGGTATAAAGAAGAGGGTCGGGTAGGACGATCACAATTCGATGATTAGCAAAGAACAAAGTTCATAAGATTTTTTTACGGATTCATTTTTAGAAATTTACAATATTTTACTTTTAATTTATATATATCGATGTTTGGTGTTTAATAAAAAAATAAATATAATTCATGACAAATTATAATGAAAATATTCAGATCATAGTATTATTTTTATCAATAGTACAAATAATAACTTCCGATATATTGACTGAATGTGCATATTTTTTACTATATTTTCTCAACAAAAGTGGTTTTAAATGATTCAAATTCTATTTCTTATTTCTATTGGAAAAAAATTGTATTTTCATAGTAACTGTTTGATATAAAATTTAAAATTTCATTTTCAAGATCAAATAGATGTATTTTCGTTCTCCTCAAATATCTTTTGAAGAGATTTCTTTGAACATTCAGTCAATTCTATTTCGATATTTTACTAAATTTTTAACTATTTCTTTCGTGTCTCCTTCCACCTTTCGATTTTCATAGGAAGGAGAAGTTTAAATTTGATAATTAATTCTATAAATTGAGTTCTATTGCCATTTTATCAGGATATTTATGAAGCAAGATTTAAATTTACTCGCACTGTTATTTAGAGTATTTGTTACCTTTCGATGATCCCAACATTTATTAATTTTTTTCGTTCCCCTTTCATCTCAAAAAGAAAGGAGAAACCTAAATTTCAATAATATATTGACTGAATGTGCATATTTTTTACTATACTTTCTCAACAAAAGTGGTTTTAAATGATTCATATCCTATTTCTTATTTCTATTGGAAAGAAAATTGTATTTTCATAGTAACTGTTTGATATAAAATTTCAAATTTAATTTTCGAGATCAAATAGATGTATTTTCGTTCTCCTCAAATATCTTTTGAGGAGATTTCTTTGAACATTCAGTCAATTCTATTTCGATATTTTACTAAATTTTTACCTATTTCTTTCGTGTCTCCTTCCACCTTTCGATTTTCATAAGAAGGAGAAGTTTAAATTTGATTATTAATTCTATAAATTAAGTTCTATTGCCATTTTATCAGGATATTTATGAAGCAAGATTTAAATTTACTCGCACTTTTATTTACAGTATTTGTTACCTTTCGATGATACAAACATTTAATAATTTTTTTCGTTCTCCTTCCATCTCAAAAAGAAAGGAGAAACCTAAATTTCAATAAAAACTATTTCATATATTAAATATTAATTTTAATAAATAAGTTAGAATTTATGCAATCTTATAGTTATAAACACCAAACATCGATGTTTTTGCATTTAAACTAAATATTGTAAATTTCTAGAAATTAATTGGTGAAAAATCTTATGAACTTTGTTCTTTGCTAATCATCGAATTGTGATCGTCCTACCCGACCCTCTTCTTTATACCGAAATTTCAACTCTAAGGTAGTGTGACTAGGAAATTCTTCAGTCAGTCAATATTGATTAATGATTAGCAAATCAAAATTCTAGAAGATCCCCCTTTTTCAAATTTTTGATTTTAGACTATAAAATGTGAGTCTATTTTATAATATGATCTGTTATCGTATATACACTGAAGATTAAACATTAAGTAAAAATCTATTGTTCTTTGTTTTTTCCTAATCATCAATTGTGCTTGTCCTATCTGATCATCCTCTAAATATGAATCGATGAGAAGCAAACCAAATTTAGATTATTATTTTAACTACAACCTTTCTGCAATATATTTTAAATGTATTTAAATGTAATTATATGATCCATTAAAGACTAAATAAAAATATGTTCTTGGTTAAATAAGAGTAAAAGTTGTTCCCTCTTCGAAATTAATGATCCAATTACCGTTTCATAAGAATCATGGTTTTACATTTTGTAACAAAAATAGCCATAAAAAATAACACATTTTTTGGTCCAAGCCGGGGATACGTGCAGGGTTCCCAGCTTTTTTTAATTTCCGGAGTTTTTTTAATTTTGAGACCCGTCCTTGAAATCCCTGAAAAGTCCTCAAATTTTTTTTAAAGTCATTGAATTTTTTGAAAAATCATTCAAATTTTAAAAAAAGGGGTCCTAAATTTTTTCAATTATCGCATTTTTGATATACAATACCGGTTATTTGACCATGGGCTAAAACTGTGAGATCAGTTTGTACCAAATTCAAAGTGCTATATGTCACAAGAAATTTTTTTTCCAGTTTCATCAGCTGGTTTCATTGCGGTTAAAATGCAATGTACAATTCTTTCTCTGCTGCAAGGGATACATCAGGAACAGGAGCGAACAAGTGAAGCATTTGGTTTTTAATTTTTTTAAGATACATTTTCTTAATAACAGTAATAAATAAAAATCAAATTTTCGGCTTATCAAAAACTAAAATTCTTTATTTCAAGTGATATACCGAAATTTTAAGTATAAATTTAACTAACATGTTAATAGGGTCTTAAGGAAACCGGTTTCATACGTAGAAAAAGAAGCTGCATTGTTTTAAAAAATATTGGCATTGATATCTATAGTTGAATGATTATATAGTACATAGGTCCCGATAGATAATTTGGTGTGGCCTTGAAAAAGGCCTTTTTGAGTAAGGTTGGAACTTAATTTCAATCATCATAAGTGCCTAATATTCTATCTATTTCTACCATGTTTAGATTATAGGCATCCACCACGTTTCGGGACTCACAATGGAAAATTTCTTGAATATGTTCTAAACTTTGAATTGTTCTTTCTCTGCTTAGTCTTCCTGATACATTTCCAGCTATTTCGGCACGATGTAGTTGAATTCTCAATCTGATCGTCTTTTGGTTCAGCAGGGCGTCCACATGTAATAATTTTTCATATCTTTTGATCATTCTGTCCTTTTTGGCATATAGTTGGTATAGAGTCATTTTAGATTTTTGCAGGCAGTAGAAGTTGTTCGAAAGCAATGTTAGTCGTTGAATGATAGTACCTTTTGACATGATTCTTTTATACACAATCGACGTTGACGTCATAACTGGATTAATATATTTTAAAAATAACATTAATTTGTCACTAAGTGTCATCTCACAATATAATTATATCAGACGGAACGGATAAACGCATGAATACGTATTAGTACTTGATTATTATTTATACATTTACAATATTATTATATCACACGGAACGGATAAACGCATGAATGCGTATTAGTACTTGATTATAACTTAATACAAAAGACTACATGTCTACTCATTAAGGTATAATATTTGTATTTTGTTTATATAACAATATCTCCTAGTACAGTCATATATTATACCTATCTGATGTTAGTGCATAGAATTATATGATAACATCTGTTATATTATGAAGGCTTTATACATTTTGTCCCAAAACAGGAAATACGCGAATAACTTTCTAAATATTGATTTTAGAGGGTATAAATATATTACAAGCTAATAGAAACA
>JAUCNG010381370.1:0-11113 GCA_032353305.1 Cephalothrix spiralis
TTTTGAACAGAGAAAATGGGGAAAATAATGCAGCTATTCCGAGAGGCCAACCCCCCCCCCCCCCCTCAAAAACCGTACATACACTACCTAGTGATTTTATTCAGTTAGAAATGGTTTTACAGAATTCCAAAATGTATTGAATTTCGGATTTTATGATCAGTCGTTGTTTGAGTTCATTTCAGTGCTTGGATTTATATTATTAAGGCTTGATTATATTAAACAGCAGTAAACAAACTAATTTTCTTTTATTTTTCCCGAAACCTGGGTATTAGGGTAGGCCTATTAAGAGGTATAATCTGTAAATATATTCTAAATGATGTTGTAAATTAATTAAACCAAAATTTTATGCGATCTCAAACTTAAATTCAATATGAATTTCATTTTAATAACCGGATGATAAAGATATAATGCAAAGATTGTTATTGCCGACCTCTATTACCTAGTCAACAATAGACCACTAAGGGCCAGTAAGGAGGCCCGCTTAGTGGCAGTAGCCTCTTCCCGCCTATATATTTTTGAAAAATAAAAAGCTCGATCTGTCTATTTGAATAACAAAAATTGATTAACTTAAACAAATCACCATTTCCAAATACTTGAGATCGATTACGACGGGGAAATTGTGCTTTGTTCATCAATTTTTTCGTTCGGACACCATATGCCAAAATCGACCGATTACTTTAGACTGAATTTATCAATGAAAAACCATCGATTAATCCATATTCAAAAAGTGCAAATAGCAATCACTGCCTAAATAACACGTAGACTTTAAAATAGAAAGTTAAAGAAAACTACGAATCAGCGTTTTCTAATCGTATCAAATAAAGATCTTTAAATTTTATATTTCAAAGGAAATTTGACGTTTGAGTCGGGACTTCCGGTTAAAGATAAATTTTCTGAGGCGGAATTAAGGTTGAGAAAAACGTGAAGGGCAAATCACTTAGAATTTATCACTGACGCCAAGTAATGACAAATTTGTCATTAATTTACTTTACATTATTTATTTTTATTACTTTTTACTATTTTCTATTATTTTCTTGACGCCTTATACTAAAAATTGTCCTTGGATGGAGGGCAAATATCATCTTGTCCTCAAGGGTAGTTTCGATTCATCCTAATATCTACGCACCCTTGATTCACTTAGGTTCGTTTCTTGCTGCTGATCAATGAGCCGTAATTAATTCTATTTATAAATGGTTTTCCTTGCTGATGATTAGAACATCAACCCTTGCATTAGCAGTCCAACTTCAATTATGTTATTATTCATGTTCTAACATTTCGTGGTTGATTGTATTGCTATTTTTATCGATTGAACTTGTTAGATTACGCTTTTAATTTTAATCCGATCTCATAAAAAGGTCTGCGTATGAAAATGAGAAAATATATTAAATTTACAAGTCGAAGTGTTTTCGATAACTATAATCAGTTTCGAATTACATGTAAGAATATTTTTTGAATTTCCAAATTCTAAATTTACAGTTAGTACACAAATTTGGGAACAAATTTTTTGATGCCATTTTTGATGACATTTGCTAAATCACGTGACTTAACGCTCCACAACGAGGCCATTTTTCACACAATGCAATGCAAAATGGCATCAAAAAACTTTTGATGCCATTTTGCATTGCATTGTGGAGGAAATAGCCTCGTTTTGGAGCGTAAATACGAATTCAAAAATGTACTTGTGGATTTTGATTTATTACAAGGACAAGGTACGTCCTAGTTTTCAGTCGCGTAACACAGTTAAAAAGGATACTTAAAAATTCTTTTAAGTTGATCTTCTACATCGTTACCCGGGAAGAGCGGTCGACCAGCATTTGCCAACTCTGAAATATAAACATGATCATTATTAAACACCGTAGGCCTACATTCAATCAAAATTGAGTTAATTAAAACATGGAACGACAATCAGATTCTTAAAACGCAGGCAACATGTGAACGGAGATTCGCTTTAACCAAATTTAGCCTGAGCCCCTGGGATGGGTGGGGACATACTCCTACGCAGTGCTCCTTAATTTTGAGATTCGCCTTCAAAATTTATTGGAGAGTAGAGATAAATCGAAACTGCCCTTGGGGACAAGATGGGGTGGGGAGTCAAAAGTTAAAGCATTTACAAAATGTTCAACTCGTACAATATCCGAGCTGGACCATTCAATTAAAACACAAATAAACAATAAATAATTAACGCTGTGCAGTGATATCGACCTTTTAGAACGTGTTTTTCGTGGAATAACGGTTTTATCACACGGAAACCAGTAACAAATTTCTACAACGATCCAATAATCCCAGGAATTAAAAAACTAAAAAATCACCTACTTGGTTTTTAAATCCCTTGAAAATGGGTGAAAAGAGGATTGGACCGCTGCATTAAACCGTTATTTCACTTGTTTCCGTGGGATAAAACCGTTATTCTACTTGTATCTTACCTGCAAAAATACAACCAGCTGACCACATATCAATGGATGTGGAATATAACTTTGCGCCGAAGAGAACGTCTGGGGGCCGGTACCAAAGCGTTACAACCTGAAAAAGTGAAATGATAGGAGTAAGATTTTAAAATAAAATGCAAATCCAGTGACGGCGGAACAGGGAGCCATGCCCCTCAGGGCCACATCACAGACAGGGGCAACCAAGATTAGTTTTCAGTTTTGAAGTGCGGAAACATTCAAATTAACTCTTAAATATCATGATTTTGATAAGGCATGCCGCAGCTACTAAAGCTTTACACTTTTCGATTCAATAACAAGGGGACTGTCAAGTTTTAAGATCTGTTAAATATTTACTAAGGCATGCATTTATTCTTTTGGGTCGTTTTAATTGAGATAAGAATGTATCTAATGATGTGGCCCCTATGCCGCAATAATCTAGTGAGCAGAAGGTCAACTATTACATTGGTGTACAAATGTCTGATCCCGCCCTACAATACCCGTAATCTATCGAAAGACAACACTTTCCGCGGCGGGGGTGTTGGAGGGCGATACGGACCTTCGTGTACTAAGGTCTAGTCTCAATCAAGCTCATTTCATGATTGCCGAGCAGAGCGAGGAATTGCTTTTTATATCAATTTAAGTTTGGAAATTTCGACTTTATTCCCTGAATCATAGTCGGGATGGGTTGATCTCCTTATATAAACACACAAGCACTGTAGCAGACATTTATGCTTATTCAGATGTCCAATAAAGACCTCAATCATGATGTATCGAAAACTAGTAAAAATCAGCTGATAAAATCAGATATTTAATAATAGAATTGCACATGTGCGATTTACAAGTGACTTATATAATAGAAATCGTCATTTTAACTTAGTTTCAATAAACTATTTTCCATTCGTTTAAATCGATTTCATTCAGTATTTGATACAGAGTCTAGACAGATGCAATTCAATTTCACCAAGTCAATAAGTTTCTAATGAGTTTCAATGAGTTTTTAAAGAAAACTCAATGAGTGTTTATCAGGGTCACCAGTTTTCACCTTTTCAAAATTCCCTGACTTTTCCCTGTTCATTTCAAAAAAATTCCCTGACCACGTGACAAATAATTTGCAATGAAAATGTCAGTAGCGGCATATATTTTGTTTTAAAAATGTATTTCACGACAAATAATTTGTCGTGAACTAATCCTCAATTATAATTTTCCCTGACTTTCACCAAAATTTGAAAATTCCCTGACTTTTTTACCCAAATATTTTTCCCTGACTTTTCGCTGATTTCCAGGTCACTGGCCACACTGAAAAAAAATCTGTAGAAGTTGATAAATTATCTACAGAATAATTCTGTATTTCCCGGAATTTTGCACAGAATATTTGAGAATATTCTGTAGAAATTTGAAGAGAAAAATAAAAAAATATCTACAGAATTTATCTGTAGATATTTTTTATATTCGCGCGTGACGTCACAAATTTTATAGGCTGCAGAGTTCGCAATTTTTTTTGCAACATCGGTCGTTTTTCAATATCTTAAACAAAATCTAAATCTAAATATCTATCATTCTCAAATATTCTGTGCGAAATTCCGGGAAATGCAGAATTATTCAGTAGATCTATATTTTATCAACTTCTACAGATTTTTTTCTTCAGTGCACCCTGTTTATGACTTTAATAACACATTTCTTTCTTCCAAATCATTTTTTCATGCTAAAACGCAAATATCAGATTCACAGTTTATGATTCCTTTAAAGTACGACAAAACTGAAACCATAATATATTTGTGACGTTTCCAGAGTTTATGTTCATCAGAATGAAGGATATATATATTACATTGGGAAAGACAAATATACAGTCGAAAAAATTGTGAGAATCGCTTGATGATCCTAGATTGTTTTGTTCTGTGTCTGAGGTTTTTGCTGTTATTTAGCAACTTGTAGCCTACATCAAATTTTTCTAACATTTATTTTAAGATTGGTGAATTACGGCGTTGATGATAATTTATTATCGTTTTTGAAAACCGAATGTAAATTTAAGATTTGGAAAAAGTCGACCGATGTCGGGAATACCATAGAACTCGCGTAACCATTCTTTCCATAAATTCTTGGTAATGGCTGCTCTTGGAACCAAGCTTTGGAAACAAAGTTTGATTAACTTTACGTATTTCACGCCAAAGACACGGTCTGAACCACGTGCAGCACTCTTCAAAAAAGCAATAAAATCAGACAAAGAATACCTTCCTTAACTCAGTATCACAATCACTCTAAGTTTGGGTGTACACACGTAAAATTATTTTAAATAGTTGATGAAATTGTATAAGAAATTAATTCATTCATTCAATTGCATATTTTATTGTAATTTAAAAGAACAGTTTATAACATATCAATATTTACAAAAGGATAAGCACAAGTTATATAACTTAGCTCGCTTCTCCTTGTCTATATATACAAAATAAAAATTGATAAATGTTTGGTGAAAGTGTAAATGTCTAAATGACATGACTGTGTGTAAATATATACATATGGTGCTATAATAGTGCAGGGTGCATTTGAGATTATATATAACGAGGAGTACCGTTAATGTTATAATTATATCTAAAATTTAGATTTATAGTTAATGGAATCGGTCAGTTTCTAATTAATCAAAAGGAGTAAAAAGTATTAATACGGGGGTCAAGTATTAAAAAATTACAGAGGTTAAAACATAATTATAATGGAATGGGAATTCTTTTATATAATGTATAATATAAATGTAACTATATTTCGTAATTTATACAAATTACACTAAAAAATCGCAAATAAACAAAAAATACATTTTAATACAGGATCAGTCACAGCATAATGACTTGAATAAGCTTCTTAGTTTAATTCTAATAATTAACACATTTCTTTAGTGGATATAATCAAATAAGGTCATCTATGCTTTGTTCTAAACAACCTTTGTTTTTTTCTTTGAGTAAAGCATTTTTTAAGACCATTAAAATCTTTTGCAATTTGATTAGACAGTCTTTTGCTGGTGGCCTGTCTTTTCTGTCCTGACTCCAACAGGCTATGATAAAATTCCGGATTTGTTTTGGCGGATTTGCACGGTCTTTGAACGGTGGTCGTCCACCATTCGTCATAAATTCAACAACATTAATATTACTGTCTTTAAAGAAATCAAGTTTGTAATAGAGTTTACCAAAATAAAGTTCAAAAACCATTATCCCAAGTGCATAGCAGTCAGACTGAGCAGAATAATCGCCCTTAAAACATTCAGGAGCCATGTAAGGTTTGGTTCCTTTAATTTTGAAAGAGTGTTCAACATCTTGCTTGATAAAATCCGCCAACCCAAAGTCAGCTATTTTGACAACTAAATCCTTTGTAAGCATGATGTTTGCAAGTTTTAAGTCCTTATGAATGCACCTTTTTGAATGGATAAAAGCAAGGCCATTGCAAATTTGAAGCACAATTTCGAGCGCATTGAGCAATGATTTTGCAAAATGTTCGGATTCATATGTAAGTCCTGGATTCCTATTATTTGATTCACCATCTTTGATAAAGTATCGTTTGAGATCTTGTTCACAAAACTCCATTATTATCCATAATGTGGGGGTATTTATATTTAAACATTTATATTGAACACCGTAAAGTCTAACTATATTTTTATGAGAAAGTTTCTTTAACTTATTAGATTCCTCCATGACTTTGTCAAAATTAAAATGTCGTTTAAATCTTAAGGGAATTTTTTTCATAGCCAGGCTTTCTTTTTTGTCATTCATAATCCTGGATACAATGCCACGAAACACATCACCGAATGATCCACTCCCTACCTTTTCCAACTGATCTTCTGAAATTATAAGCTTACTGATATCATGCCACCGAATCTGTGTTTCATCGTCCTCATTTTGTAATGATTGATGCATAAATTTTAAACATCCTTTTAAGTCGAACTCATTATTGAAGATTTTTTCCATTGATTTGCTGTGTGACTTCATGTTCTGTTGTTGATTCATGTTTTCCTGGATCTTTAGAATGATTGCTTTGAAAACCTCCGCGAATTCGGGCAATCTTTCATAAGATATTGCTAATTCTCTGCATCGTTGAAGTTCATCAATATTTTGTTGAATTTCATCCACAAAATCTAAATTTGTATCTCGTTCCAAATGCTCAGGAAATTCTGAAATGTTATTCGTACTTGATACATAAAGTTTACAAAAAAAAGTAAATAGTTCAAATGAGTATGTCTGTAGTGCCGTAATTAATACTAATTTATCTACCGTAGCCAATCCTTCTTGGATTAGATACTTAATTATTTCCGTTTTATTGTTTACTACTGCGCTTCCAAAAGCAAATTGGGCATCAGCTTTCAAAATATCAGAACAGTTGCTATGATAGGCTTCTATCAATAATTTTACAATATCCAATGAGGATGCTGCATATAAACTGGAACCTCCATATGTAACATTTGCCCCACCTTTAATCAAAGCTCTTACAGCATCCCCATGTCCTTTTGTTGCAGCCATAAATAATGCTGTACACCCATCGGAATCTAACAAATTAACATTTGCACCATATTCAATCAATACACTAATCACATCACAATGTCCTACAGCTGCAGCTACATGTAATGCTGACATTTTATCCTTTACTAAGTAATTGACATTTGCCCCACTTTTGATTAAAGTTCTAACAGCATCCCCATGTCCGGATTGTGCAGCGCGAAACAATGCTGTACACCCATTGGAATCTAACAAATTAACATTTGCACCACCTTTAATCAATGCACTAATCACATAATGATGTCCTTTAAATGTAGCTATATGTATTGCTGACGCTTTATCATTTACTAAGTAATTGACATTTGCCCCAAGTTTGATTAAATTTCTAACAGCATCCCCATGTCCGCACAGTGCAGCGCGAAACAATGCTGTGCACCCATTTGAAGTTAATAAATCAACAGTTGCACCACCTCCAATCAATGCAGTAATAGCATCACTTTGTCCTTCATCTGCAGCTACATGTAATGCTGACATTTTATCCTTTACTAAGTAATTGACATTTGCCCCACTTTTGATTAAAGTTCTAACAGCATCCCCATGTCCGGATTGTGCAGCGCGAAACAATGCTGTGCACCCATTTGAAATTAATAAATCAACAGTTGCACCACCTCCAATCAATGCAGTAATAGCATCACTTTGTCCTTCATCTGCAGCTACATGTATTGCTGACATTTTATCATAATTGACATTCGCCCCACTTTTGATTAAAGTTCTAACAGCATCCCCATGTCCACATTGTGCAGCGCGAAACAATGCTGTACACCCATATGAAGTTAATAAATCAACAGTTGCACCATTTTCAATCAATACACTAATCACATCACAATGTCCCATAGTTGCAGCTACATCTATTGCTAATAAACCTTGACTATTTACCAAATCAACACTCCCACCTTTTTCTATAAGAAAACGAATGACTTTAACATTCCCGTCCCCTGCTGCAAAATGTATAAATGGTAAAGTAAATTCTAACAATGGGGCTAGGTTAAGTTCACTATTTACTCCATACCTTTCAACAAAATGTCCAAGAGTTTCCAAATCATTATTCAAAATAGCCTTAATAATATCTCTCGATCTAGCATCCGCAATATTATCCATTTTTTATACTTTCACTTTCAATTATGTATTCACAAATGTTCTGCATATACTCGTAAATCCTTATTTCACAGGAAATATCTTCGGTTAAAATGTTCTTGAATAAAGGTATTACTGGTTTTTATGTAGTCAGTATATTTATGCCTATTTCAAAAACCGTCTCGCTGTACGACTTTATGTGATTTCTTTTTACAAACATTTCTAAAGCTTTAGAATGTAAATGTAAGCATAAAAAAATAATGCATTGAAATATTCTATGCGAGCTATTATTAATGTTTTTCAATGACAAGGTGAAATCAAGATCTAAATGTCTTATATACGTCGTAGACTCAATATAATGCAATCTATAGTGTATTTATTAAAAATGAATCAGTGCTTTATCGGCATGGTCTGACGAACTCTAAACGATCTCTACCACCAGCTACCACGCGTGGCACTGGTTACTCTTCCAATGAAATGTGAAATTAATTGAACCACAGCTGATTGGTTTTATAGTGAAAAGAAATTATGTTGTTATTTATAAATCCTATTTCGGGTGTTTTAGACTCACTTAGATCTAAGAAATAGGAGTTATGAAATATAACATAATTTCACTACGAGACCAAACAGCGGAGGGTCAATTAATTTTACATTTCATCGGAAGAGTAACCAAGCGTGGCCTGGTAGATATCGAGTTCGTTAGACCATGCATACCGATAAAGCACTGGGCCATTTTAATCTCAGCTTAGAAAAGCTTATAAAGTTTCTTCGCTTAAAATTTATGACATTGTTAATATATATTATTTCATCTTCTGATCTCTTATAAGAACAGTGGATTTCAAAAATGGCTTTCTCTTTCTCTCTCTTATAAAAATCATAATTTGTCTCAGAAACTCATAAACAATACAAAAATAGAACTATTAAATTATCAATAATATTTTGACAGCTCCTTTTGCTCGGTTTGATAAAATATTGTTATAAAATATGGTGCACAAAAACCTTTTTCATGCTTTAATTGAACCATTTGGTGCTATAAGGTCAAAATATAGTTGCAATGTGCCGCGATGGAGAAGTGGTAGAGCTCTGAGCTTATCTTCCGGCGATCAAGACTCGGGCGTGACGCCACTTTCAATCTCGAAGAACCTCTTTGGCCAAGTTCCTTAGTGCACTTTGATTGGAGTGGGACGCTGTCCTTCGTTCGGTGCGCGCGTAAACCGACTCTTATAGGCTGCGGGCCATACCGCCAAGGTGACCTTCTGTCTACTGGATTAAACCACGTAATTTTTGAAATTTTGATCTTTCAGAAGTTCTCTACCGGTACTCCCCCTCTACCGGTACTCCCCCTCCCTGATTATTTCTAAACGGATTTCGGTGAATTAGGAAAAATGAAATTTTTGATTTTGATTCGCAGTGCTTTAAATACTTTTTCAACGGACTAAACCTCTAATACGGCGAGTAGAATATTTTGAATCATCATTCTATTTCCAAGATGGCAAGCTCAGCAAATTTAATGTCAACTCATTCGCAGGGCAATGCACTATCAAAATATTCTTCGTGATTTAATAATTCGGTCGAAATGTTAGATCGATATTGTCAATTGTTGGTAGAAATATTGTTTTTCTTTGATACTTATAATATACCTAGTTTTTGACAAAGTGTATGAATGAACAATTGGCAATTATATTTTAACAGGTTTTTCACTAAATATTGATTTTTGGATTATAAAAGTGGAGATTTATGTTAATTGTTATGTTAAAACAAAAGTTCAAACTAAAAATATCATTTCAAAAAACCGATTTTCAACAACACCAAACCTAAGAGTACATGTAGTCTTAAACCAGCTATTTAGATTTAATTCCAAATAAAATTCAAGTAATCTCCACTAATTTCTAAAGATATATCTAGGTTTTGTTAGAGAGTTCCCGACATGGTAGCTTTTCGAGCGGAGTCGAGACTCGGGGCCCCATCAAATACGAATTGTTCTGTGACAACAAAAATATAGCTAGGCATGAGCATGAGTGTGTATACTGTATAGCCTTGGTGATATACTCAAGAAGTAGTTCCATCTTTATTGTTTATTAGTATTTTAATTTTTAAGAAGTCTCGAGAAGGTCATAGTTATGACATCTATTGTCCAAAATGGATTGGTCAAGAATACTTAGTCCAGTTTTGGTTAAGTATTTATTATTTTATGAAACTTTAATGTATTTCAGTTCGTTCAGAAAAAGTGAGAAAAAAAACACACGATGATATGCATTTTAATGGATGATTCTGAACGATCAAGACATACATAGCACAGTGAAAAATAAAATATCTTAATGTTCCTTATTATTAATCGATTCACCATATCACATCTTCCCAATGTAAAACTACTCACTCAGTATTATCACAGACAAAAATGCATACGAGTTTTTGAGTTTTCTGATCGTTTATTTCCCAAGATGGGGATCGATTTCGTCGGACCTTATTGGTCGTGGGGCTAGACTATTATAAATCTTTAAGATAATTACCTCGGCGGAATAGCATCGGACTGGAATTCCAAAAGCTCTGGCAAGACCAAAGTCGGCAAGCTTTAATTCTCCGTTCTGTAATGAAAATTATAATTCTTTATAACATATTGATACGATTTTTTTCAATTAAAATTCAGAATAGGCAAGTTTTAATTCGATTCCCTGTCTTTAATTTCTGATTTCCCGGGGGGCGGTCATGGAAAACATTGGCAGACACATACGCTGCCAGGGTGGGTGGGTACCTTTTTCAGTTTTTGTACTGTTTTCAGTTGTTTGCCAATTTTTTCCTCCTTTGTTTTTTTTAATTATTTTTAGGCTTTTAATCATGTTTTTGACCATAATTATTACTTAAATGAGCTTAAAGCACAATTAAAAATAACATTAGTTGCAAAACAGAGGCAAATGGCAAAAATTGGGTGGGTGGTACAAATTTTTAGGAAAAAATTGGATTGTTGTGGAAAAAAGTGGAAAATTTAGTTAAAATTTCTGGTCCACAGAAAAAAATTTGAACTGCGTGCCAGAAAATAGGGGGTGGGTGGTAAAAAAATTGGCAAAAAAGGTTTTTTTCAAT
>JAUCNG010381481.1:0-11108 GCA_032353305.1 Cephalothrix spiralis
GATCAAAATAAAGTACATACATTAAATATGGTACCCCAAAAATATGTTCCGATGCCAGATGTGTCATAACCCATACTACTGTCGTATCGCTCGGCAGTTATCTGTGGTGCTGGGAAGTGACATACCTGGCTTCAAAACATGTGAACTATCTGAAGACTGATTTGTATGTACATGATATATATTAGAATTAGACTCATAATTGGCTTACCCAACATGTAGCCGATGACGTAGTGGCGCACGTCAACCCTCTTAATGGTAATGGTCAAATACCGCCTAATGGACTGAAAAGTCCGGTATGGTATCAACGACGACATAAGAAAACTACTGAATTGAAATATGATCTTATCTAGTGGCGTAACGCAAGCATCGGGGGCCCTTAGGATGATTTGGGCCCGGGGCCCCTTGAACTTTGAAAATCAACGTAATTCATATGTACCGGATAAAAGTATTTTAATGTGGTGCTGGCAATTTCTGCTATTGAACACTCTTTCCTTGGTTTTTAAATCAACTCGAAACATAAGTACATTTTATGGTTTTATGAGATATTTTTCATATTTTAGAAGATTTTTAGCAATATTTTATGAGATTTTCTGGCAATTTATGAGATTTTTCGCTTGAAATAAAATGTTTTTGCTCTAGAATGAATCAATATAATCTATATAATATAATTCACTAAGATACTCTAACCATAAAAAGTTTTTCATTTTTGGCACGCACCTTTGTACAAATAAACATAAAATTTTATGCCGAGCGTATCGAGGCGAGATAAAACTTTGCGTTTTATTCATGACTTAATTTAACCACTCTTTCCACATTTTAGGGGCCCCCAAACTAATTCAAACATTGGAGGATTGGTGACTAGGCGAAATCACAACATCAGAAATGTACAGATTGAATTTCGTCGGGGGCCCCCTAAGTCGGGGGCCCTTAGGAAGTGCTCTAACCTTCCTAAAGGCCGTTACGCCACTGATTTTATCGCTGGTCATTAAGTTCGATCATCCTTATTAAAGCTATGAATTACACTTGATATTTATTAGCAAGTGCTTTATACCTTGCTCGCCAGGGTAATTTTTGTTTTTATGTCAAATATGAATAATGAATGATTACCTTTACTCTTCAGAACCTTGAGAGTTGCTCTTGAAGAAACTAAGAAAGACTATTCTCATATTGATGTTGTCAAGCTACTTTTTGCAGAACTAAAGGCATACAGAACAAAGTAAGTTTATTATGTATTTTGAAGATTCTGGAACCCGGAACATGGAGATCTTCATTACAGACGCCACTGTTTACCAAGTTACATACACACATATCGAATACAGTTTATAGTCCTCATCTGTCCTCATAGATTATTATTATATCATAGAATATGACCTTATTGTCTTATAAGTTTTAATTTATTGTACTAAAAACTCATAAAATATTTAATCTCTAGAATGGGAACATACCACTAATAACATTATGTGTGGGTCCTTGATTAATCAAATTAAAAAAGTGCCACGCGTGCGCTCATATTACGTCGTGTTAGCTGTTGAATTTAGCTATTTCTCTTTTATTTGTCAACAGTATCATGTTTCGTTTTGAGTATAGATTAAAAAAGGTTCAAACGTTTCAATCATGTAGCAATTTCGCAGAGTTTTACATGAATGTTACGCATTTTTGTTTGATGACGTCACTCGGAATTCCGTAGTTTTTGAATTTGACGAGAATGAGGTATTTAAAATCAGATATATTAGAGCTGAGTTTATTTGGATTCTAATGATATATATTTTTAGTACCTCTTTATTAACGCTTGATTTGATGCAATAAAATTGCGGTGACTAAGTGTCAAGAGTCGTTTTTTGACATCAAGGTATTTTATTTTCATTTATTTCAGGTCAAGTCATATGCAAGTTGAGCAGCATGCTGTCATCAAAGATCTGTTGCAGCTGGTGTCGTCCCCAGAAGAAAAGGCAGAAATTCTTGTCGAAATGTCTAAATTATTGTGGATATCTAAAGATAAACTGCAGGAGGAAAGGTATACTTTTCGAACCTTTTATCAAATTCTTTCTAAGCTCAGTTGGTTAAACCGATGACGTCATATTGTGACTTGATTAAGAATATTTTATTTAATTAATGCAAAAAATCCGCATTTGAGAGCATGGTCTTCTCTCCCGAATAAAACAGATTTGTTGCAGATCGGTTTGTAATCGAGCAAGGATCTACGATGGTTTTCCCGAAAACCCTCTGGTTTCAATTTCCCCAGCCTGAATCCCGTACTAAATCGAGAGAATCTTATTTTCAATCACTCTTTATTTTGTGAATTATTTCAGTGTACTTTTTACTTTTTTTAAACTTTTTTGTGAATAGTAAATTAAATAAGAAATTTTTAAAAATTAAAAAGTCGTAAAAAATGCACATAAATTATTATTTTTTCCGAGAAAGGACGTTCATTTTAATAGAATTTACGGCCTGCTGGAGAAATTGAAATTGTTTACAAGGTATGTAGGTCAGTAGGTCATGGTGTCTTTATTTGTTCAATATTTTTAAATGGTATTAAAAGTAGAAAATCGCAGAGCTCGGACTAGCGTTGTCTTCGACTAGCTTTTACCCCTGCTAGTACTCCCTATAACTCTAAAATTATTTTTTAACAGATCTGCGGAGGACTTTGCCCAAGAAGCAATTGATCTTATGAAAGAAATAAAGAAGAAGAAAGATTTCAAATTAGTATACTTGACTGCTAAAGCAAGATTGTGGCTCTATGTATGTGAGCATTCAACATCGCTCAAAAATAAGGTAAGTCATTACAAATAGACACATCATAAAGACCGTGTACGTTTTCTTTTAAATAGATTATAAAATCGCTGTCAATTAAAAATAAAACCACAATCTTGGTACTCTTTTAAGTATTTGATGTTTA
Organism: Cephalothrix spiralis; assembly: GCA_032353305.1. Classification (NCBI taxonomy): domain Eukaryota; kingdom Metazoa; phylum Nemertea; class Palaeonemertea; order Archinemertea; family Cephalotrichidae; genus Cephalothrix; species Cephalothrix spiralis. The sequence continues at coordinate 2,897 of JAUCNG010381481.1, forward strand.
CGTCCAGCGTCATAATTTTACTAGGTCTTGATATAAACCAACGCCCAATAAATTAACATATTGGATTAATTTGAATATATGATCTGGGGTCATTGGAATTATTCAATACATAAATTCAATGTTTTACAGGCCTCGTAGTTCTCCTTACATTTTAGGATATCCTAAAATATGTCCTTCTAAAATCTCCTAAAATGTGACAATTTCTTCTTAAATCTCCTAGAATTCTACTATTTCTCATAAAATTTGATGAAAATGCTGGAAAAAAGGTGCCAAAAATGTCTTGCCTCGCTTCACTCAGCATAAATTTTATAATTTTATGTTTATTTGTGCATATATATAGGCGCGTGCTAAAAATAAAAAACTTATTATGGCTAGAGTCTCTTAATGAATTATATGCATATTATTTAATGTAAAGCAAAAATATTTTGTTTGAGCGAAGCAATGTTATTAGAAAATCCACTCATATTATCATAAAAACCCTTAATTTGATGTAGAATCTCCTAATATATAAAATATTGTTGAAAAATATCCTAAAATTAAAAAAAAATCCCCTAAAAAACCTAAAATTATGACAGCAAAAAAAGACTATGAGGCCTGTTTTTAGCTTTAAACGTCATTTCAGTTGCATGTGTGGTGATTCATACTAAAAGGGCACTCATTCTGAGACTATTTTAGGTTTTTATCTCCCCTCAGTTATTTGCAGAGAGCTTTATAAGCACGGTTTTCAAAATGTGTACTTCAGTGGTTATTTTTAAGTTTTATTCATAGAGTAATGAATAATTATTAGTTTGAAAGTTTGTTAATTAGGTTTATATTCATCATAAAGCCGATATATTATATACATCATTCAGAATTTGATTATGCCAACAATGACCAAGAAAGTTTTCAACAGTCAGTAAGTGCCAAAAACATTTCCAAATTAAAATTTTCGTAATCATTCGAGATTTCGAACGTATTTTAATCTATCCGAGGGCTCTGTCATATTAACCATTGGAGCCTGTTCGTACATGAAAAATGAAATCCTCTAGGCACGTGGATTTGTTTTCATGTGAGTGATAACAATTAAATTCAGGCACGATTAGGCGGAAAGCCTGAGTGAGTTTAGACGGTTCCACGCATGGAAATATTTGATGTCACTTTAATTCGATTTGGGGTAGAAATTCTGATTGATTTTACTGCGGTTTGTTTAAGGACAGAGAGATTCTGCATATAAATAAATAGCTCGCCTAAACTAAGTGTCTGCTAGTAAGTGGTGGGGTATTATTAAAAAAGATTAACACTTTTTCTATTCATTATTTTTTTTAAATTTATAGTTCAAAAGAAACACAAAATTTGATAACTACAGATTTACATAAACAAAATAGCAATAATAATATTGAAATGTAATAAATTAAAAAACTAAAAATAAACAATCCAAAACAAGAAACAAGAAAAAACACACGAAAGAAATATATTATATAATTTACATTTTTTTAAATGATTGAGATTTAAAAAAAATGGAGCAAACAAATAATCATAACAAAAAATAAAAATAAATAAATAAATAAAGATTAAATAAATTCTATTCACTCTTGGTATCAGATTTCCTCCTGGTTTGATTACAAAATACATTTGACACCCCAATACATTTTTTCATTACAGCTTCTGCTTGAACCAGTTATTGACATTGATGAAAAAGAACTGCAGAAGTCAGGAGAAGACCAAAATGATGATGATGACGATAAAGAAGTCTACAGTAATCCTCTGAACATGCATTCCGAGTATCAAATGACGAAAAAGTTGGATAAGTCGTTGGATCTTTATGAAATTTGCATGGCGTCTTTAAAAAATGACGAAAATTTGGAAGAAATTCATAGTGATTTAAGAATGCTGGCATCCGTTTATGGTGTCCTTGATAGGGTTTGTATATATTCTGATTTAATTTGATTTATTGGAAATAACGATTTATGATGCCCTGATTTTCATTGTGTAGTTTTAGTAATGGAGGCATTCGACTGCATTGTTGCGATGGTATTGCAGATTACATTGCAAACAGGGTTAAATGACGCTCCGTCCCTTTGTTATACTGTGATCGAATTTCGCTTAACTTCACAGTGTCCCTTAAGGGCTACCAAGACTGCAAAAATGCACAAATGCTGATATTTTCAGAATTGAAAGGCAAATGTATACTGATAATGATAACCACTTGAATAAAAATCCTGTCATTGCAGGTTTTCGAGATATGCGCATGCGCAGTCGAGTTTAAGAGTTGCACATTCGCAAATCGAAAAAATTACTATGGATTCCGGAACAATAGGAGCATGTATCTATATGTCTGGTATACAATTATTTGACGTAAAAGCCGTTACCGAGTTATAAAGAGTCAAACTTGCCCAATTTTACCGTAAAATTTGGCAATTTTGACAAAAACTCGTTAACGACTTGTTTTAGACTATATAAGTGTATTGTGTATAGATAGAAATATGTCCCTATTGTTCTGTATTCCGCTGATATTTTTTCAATTTGCGCATGCGCAACCCTAAAACTCGACTGCGCATGCGCATATCTCGAAAACCTGCAATGACAGGATTTTTATTCAAGTGGTATCATTATCAGAATGCATTTGCCTTTCAATTCTAAAAATATCAGCCTTTGTGCATGTTTGCAGTCTTGGTAGCCCTTAAGGGACATCGTGTTCACGTTAGAGCGGTTTCGGCATAATAATTCTCATAAATGTCACAATTTTTAAGTCACGCTTCGCTCGGCTCAAATTATATTTTTCGGTCTTTTCGTGCAAAGATGCGTGCCAAAAATGAAACTCTTTTTATGGTTGTAGACACTTAATAAATTATATATGTGTAGGTTATACGGATTAGAGCAAAAGAAGGTTATATGAAAATCAGCACATATTTATTATAAAATCTCATAAATAGCCAAAAAAATCGTCTATTTCGAGAAGTCCATCTGACACCTGTCATATGAGTTGAATTTTATCCCGTGACATAACGTCGTCCGATGAGATGATACGTTTCAAATATGCCCATTACTTCACTTACTGGTAACCTTGTTTATTTCAGCCTTTAAATCATCTAAGAGCTCTTAGACTGGTCCACATCGTTGCTACAAAGATGAACAGCATGTTCGACATCGTACTAGTCAGCTCTAAAATTATTAAAAGACTGCTACGCTTTGGAGCCACTCATGAAGCAAGTAGCATTTTAGCTGATATGAAGAAAAGTGCATGGGCAGTTACTAAAGATACACCTCAATTTTGGCTAGCTAAAATCCATTCTCTGCTCTCGGAAGCGGAGATACAGAATTCCATTGGAGAGGTAAGCAGGTTAATTTTGTAGTGCGCCACGGTGGCTAAGTGGTAGAGAGTTGGTTTTTGGATCCGGAGGTACCAGATTCGAGACCCGGACTCAACACTATCGAGAAAAACATTGGGCAAGTACACTGCCTCCTTGGTGTCTTGGTCTGGTTAAATACGTTGAGTGGGACACTGTCCCTCCCTTCGGGTTAAACACCACTGCTAAATTGTATATAGAAATTAGAGTGCGGGATAGGTCTACAGGCCTAAGGGTAAATGCTCATAAAGCTGTGTCAATTTGAGCGAGTCATAAATAAGCATTCGCGCGTTCCCCACCCGATTATTAAACCGCGGTGAAGCTGGCACTACTTAAGAGAAGTGTACTTTAATTATCTAATAAATTTGGATTTTGGGAGGAAATTTCTGAGAGAAATTAGCCATTTGACGTTGTGGGGAAATGTAAAATCAAACTCCACGTTACGCTTTCCTTCAATACGGTGTATTAATAACGTTTGACATAATATTTTTCCAGATTGAAACTGGTTTGAGCCTTGTATTGGAGGCACTCAGAACCCGTGAAGATCATTTGACATCGAGCACGAAAGAAAACTGTCTTATAGAAGGTTGGACATCACGATTGTTATCTTGGTTCTACACCCTGCCAATAGGTGACGGGCCTAAGCCAATGGTAGCCCTCCATGAATTAAACGGTGTTCTTGGCCAGGCATACAATGCAATAAGAGTTCATACAGGCGTAGTGCATCATTTGTTGGGAACCTACCTACCACAGAAAATGCAAGATGATAACCTTTCTATGCAAGGTAAATAGCCTAATTGGTAATTCGAGTGCGCATGTCTTAAACAAATGCGGAAGTTGTCTATGAAACAATATATTATACTTTACCTATCACTTAAATCTATGGTAAATACCTGAGGCTGTGTTCAGTGGGGAGATTAGTAAACTTTCAAACCGAAATTAACGCAAAGGGTATCCTGAGTGTCTGGAAAGGAGGGTCCCATTTACGGTTTACGGACTTATTTTCGGCCATTTTACGTTTACGACCGCAAATTTTACGTTTATGGAGTTACTAGGTTACCCTTTTTGCGAATAATGAAAAGCAATTTTCTATCTGAAGAGCGCGATGTTTACAAAAATCAGATACAACATGTTATTGCTGTTTTTCGTAGAAATTTACGTTTTACGCCATGATATACTACTATTACGGTTTCCGATTACGGAAAATGATCTAGATTACAGTTTACGATTACGGAATTTCACCTAAAAAGCTTTTTACGCTTTACGATTACGGGATTTTAGTCGATTTACGGTTTACGATTACGTCTCTGAAATATTTTATTTTACGTTCTACAACTATATATTTGGCCATTACACGTTTACGGAGTCGATTAACGGTTCCAGACACTCTATCATGCTTTACCAATTGAGCTAACCAGATGGTAATACAAATTAGTAAAGCCTACCGCACACTAGTCCGCAGAATCGCAGGTACGCTAGAACGCAACAAAAATCAAACTTGTAATCCTAACCAACAATAATTCGCAGGAACGCTAGAACGCCGATCCGTAGGATCGCATCAAAGTTCCTAGTGTGCGAGGGATTTTGATGCGATCCTGCGGATCTGCGGATTATGCGAATTAGTGTTGGTTAGGATTACATGTTTGATTTTTGTTGCGTTCCTGCGATTCTGCGGACTAGTGTGCGGTAGGCTATACTAATTTGTATTACCATCCAATTAGCTCAATTAGCTTAATATTCCATAGTATAAAAGACGTCGGGGGATATTTCAAGAGGTTTATTTTGTGCTCAAAGTTTAGAATTTGTCGCGATGCCTAGCCACGGGGAAAATTATGAAATGGCATTTAACTAAAAACCAATAAACATTTAAACAGTCTCTTTGTTTTAATACATTGTTCTCTGTTATAGATTCTAATTCCATCGACCAATGGGAAGCCTTGGATGAAGTCCTCAGCTCTCTGCTCTATGGGACTGAGATATTCCTACAAGCTGGAGATACCCGGGAGGCATCTTGCTACCTAAAAGAAGGCATGAAGATAGCTCAAGCATTCAATTTACCTCGAAGGTAAGCTACAAAACGATATCCCAGCCAAGTTTTCTACCCTACTGTTTTTAAAGTTTGGCCAAAAAATAAATGCCTCATTTTAGGTGACTCCTATCAGCTGTGTACGAATTGTCATATTTTCCAAAAGGCGATCATTTATGAAAAACTCTTTATAAAAGCCAAATAATAAGGTAGCACCCGTTCCAGGCTGTGGCCTCTAATTCATTTGTCTCTCGAAATAACTCAAAAACTATTTTTAGCCCTATAAATGTATAACATCAAGATAGAAACATGACCATAATGCATCGAGTAGGACTATCTTAATCGATATGGTCCTTATTTTGGTCAAAAATAGGTATAGCCTAAACAGAATCTAATTATATGAAAATGATGTCTTATGATTAATATTTCATATTATTATCATCTATTTGAAGATAATCTTTAGGAATTTAAAAAATATTTATCTTAAGAGGGGTGCGCCCCCTAATGTCGAAACCCATAAAGAAACCCATAAAATTGTTTTAGCACAAAATTCAATGTTAATTATCACAAACAAATAATTAAGCACAGATAATATCATTCCCGTCCCCTTCGGTAGGTGAATACCACTACTTTGTATTAACCTAACGTGGGGAAAGCGAATGCAATGAAGTATTCAACACCGTAGTGGAACGGAATGAGATAATATCAGCACAAACAAATAATTGTCCAAATAAGCACAGATAATGATATAAGTCCAAGCGAACATGAGTCACATTGATTTAATCCATGTGAAGGTTTACTGCAATTGCACGAAGATATCCTAGTAAACAAAATTTATTGATTTAAACATAAAAACATGTTTTTTTATTTAAAAATGTATCACTTTCACTTCAATCTTTCATGGGTATGTTTTTTTAAGATTCGACATAATGGGATTTCGACATTGTGTCAATTAGACATAATGTCTTTCGTCATTATGTCCATTCGACATTATGGATTTCGACATTATGGGTTTCGACATTATCAGGTAAAATGGGATGAATCTATGTAAATAGAATGGAAACGAGGATGAGACGTGTAAATTCTTATAAGCTAATAGTGGTCAATTAGTGGATTTATATTAAAAGGAAAACTTGAAATTTGTTCTCTATTTTTATTTCTGTGAGATTATTATAATTTTCGTTTCATCTATTTTCAGAGTTGCTCAATTTCAAAAAGAACAATCAAGATTGTTTGCAATAACGGATAAACTAGTCAATTGTAGACATTCTTTAAATAGAATGGAGTATCTTTTGTTTACATCTGACGTCGCTATGGAGACGGATACAAATAACGATGATGTTGCTATGGAACGGGAACCGGAAAGCGATAAGTGTTTTGGATTCAAATTAGAAGAAGATGATTGGATAAAATCGAAGTTAATGAAAACGGATATTTCAAAACCAGTAAATGATTATAATGCTTCGCCGATATTTGGTAGATCGACATTGAAACTTCCGTCACTTACTAGTCATAAGTCATCTTGTCCTTGCTCAAAATGTGATGACCTTGAACTTCAAATCTTGACCTCTCATTACCTTACGATTCAGGGTGATAGTTTTTTGAGGCAAGATGCGATTACAAGCGCAAAAAAGTCTTTGAATTGTGCATTGAAAATGTTAGTTAAGTGTGAAAAAATGTTTGAACAGAAAGTTGAAAATGTGATATCGAAATTTGGATTTGAAAAGGTGAAAAAAGCTAAATGGTCTAGCGTACCGATAAGCTGCACTGTTAATGTTTATCTACAGTTTGGGAAGTTGGCAATTAAAACCGGAAATCATACGAATGGGGCTGAAAAGTATACAACGAAAGCTTTGGACCTGTTTGGAGAATCAGCTGTTCATGATAAACAAATTATTGACTTGGAATTGATACGTCTTCAAGGATCAATGCAGCAATTCTATGTTAGCCAAGACAGTGCACTTGACCACTTGGTTGAGACTATGAGTTTGGCAAGAGATGATGAAGACCTGGATATTTGTAACAAGTTGACTAAATTGAGCATCTCCGAAACGACGCCTGATGATCCAGTTTTACCTAAACGAGAACCAATGGTGTCATTCCAAACACCACAAAAAACTGGAAAAAAGAAAACAAAGATTTTTGTTGACTCAATTGATTTTAAAACACCACAGAGCAAGGTTAGAAAAAATACAGGAAGGCCTTCACGCGTACCTCTTGATAAAACGGATGTTTCAGGAAGTGTTAGTGATGAAATGAAAACGCCTTTGAGTATAGCGCAATTTGAAAGAGGTTGTCGCATAAAAACGGAGGCAATAAAAACTGAACCTTGTGATATAAAGACTCCTAGTAGTACTTCATCTCTTGTTCCAGTTGTTAAAGGGAAAGCAACTCGTGTTCCGAAAAAGATAGTTGAATCTGATATAAAAACGACTAGAAATATGCCTGCACCATCTCGTGTGCCAAGACTGAAAATTGAATCTAATTGTGTTGATAGTGTGATAAAAACGCCTAGAAACATTTGTGAGAATATGTTAAAAACGCCTAGAAACATTGGTGACGATTTGTTAAAAACGCCTAGAAACATCGGTGATGTAATTAAAACGCCTAGAAGCGTCGCATCCAAAGCGAGGCTTACATTTTTTTCAGAAAGCGATGATGAAATTCTCCTAAAGCCTAAACGTACGGGACGTGCTCTAAAGCCTAAAAATACGGAGCTTGAAAATCAAACTGAAAGTGAACCGGTATTGAAAACGAGGAGAGCCAGAGGCAAGAAAGCTGCTGTACCAAAAGATGAAAATGATGACGTTTTCGAGCCTTTAAAACCGAAAAGAACAACAAGAGGACGACCTAGGAAACA
>JAUCNG010381592.1:0-11103 GCA_032353305.1 Cephalothrix spiralis
CACATTATTTAGTCGTTTCGGTAAATATAATATATAGTGAGAACAATAGAATTACGTAATAGAAAAGTTTTAAAACATTATAAATTTGAAATGAATACAAGTTTTTAAATAATATTGTTTTGGCAAATTAGCCAACAACATGTATAACTTCAGAAGCGATATAATCGCTTCTCATAACTTCAACTGACTGTAAATAGCTATTGAAATATATAATTCTAAGGCAAATACATGACAAGGACTTTTTAAATACATTGGAAAATGCAAAACAACTAAAACTGATGTATTCCCGTAAGCTATCAATATATCAGTAGGCCTACGATAAAAACCCCTTTTTTAAACTGACATAGCCTAATCGAATCGGGGTATTAAAGAAATATATATTCGGGGTATTAAAATGGCATGTGCTCCGTGCGCTAAGGCTCTCCCAGAGCATCCGGCGTTCGGTTAACGTGCACCGTGAAATTCAAATATCGGTTAACCTGACCAGACACCGACCATCCCCCCTCCCACCGTTTACCAAAACTGAGTCGCATATTTATCTCTAGGCTTCTGCAACCGTTCCAGCTTCTCTTGGTGTTCATTGATTATCTTTTCAATCTGTCGGAATCTCATCTCCGCGTCGAGGTTATCACACATGGTTGGTTCTGGTGCAACCTTTCCTCTTATTCTAATGTATAAATGCTGGATAACTGTATCACAGAGTTCGAACATTGTTAGCATGCTTGCCCCGACAAATAAGCCCATAGCACCACCTATGTCACCTGAAGTATAAGAACACAATAAACAACATTAATCTCCTTGATACACAAAAATAATTTAGTTTTTTTTAAACGGCCCTTTAACCGCAGCTTTTTTTTTATCAAAACATTTAACCGCGTCATTTTTTTTTGCTAAATGCTGACTGCTAAATGCTTTCTCTATCAAGCTAATAGTGTATTATGTGTATAGCAACTTTGTTAAGTATGAATAGACCTTCCAAAATTTGCAAACGACAATGACCTTGGCATAAGTCCTTGACCTTGATTCAAGGTCAAATCCGAAATATTTTTTATCTCCAATTTGACCTTTTAAATGCCTCAAATTGCACCTTTTTGTCCCTGGTCGGTATTGAACTCAAATTCCAATGATAAGTAAAATATTTCATAATGGACAATATCATATGGTTAGCTAATTATTATATTGACATATAACATTTTGGACTCTATTCCATAGGCCTATTTTCTGAGAGAATTTGTATATTTTGGCTAAAATTTGTGTATTTGTGCCATTTTTGTCACATATTTTATATTCAAATCAATTTTATTCGAAAATTTTAAATGTAAACATATATTAAATCATTTATCATTTTGAAGCTGTTATTAACCTAATGATACTATACATGATGACGTCATATTCTTGGCGACTATATAGCCGCGATATAATGGTATTTTACGTAGGATATGAATAAAAAATATAATTTCAAAATAAAGTACACAATTACCAATTACCTCATCCCACATCGGATTAAATGGCAAATTATTAAACGCTATCATTGATTTCAGATTAGACTAATTATTGATAATTTATTTTATTTTGTCCCACTCCAGATGTCATGCTTTTAAAAAAAAGTAAATAAATAAATGAAGTCACTTCATTGATTTATTTACTTTTTTTAAAAGCATAGCCTAAAATGACATATTGAGTAAAATAAAATAAAACGTTCATATGACATATATATAAAGTGTGTATATAATAATACGCGCCGAAGCTAAGGCGCGAACGATTTCAAGGTTTTGAGTATAGGCCTACACATCATCGTGTTGGAAGATTCATTGCCAAGTCGGACTTATTCTAAAATAATTGTCGGTAATCGGGACACATTGATAGGCCTATGGCCCGAATATCCGGTCCGACTTATAATTATGATCAAAAAAATGTCAGATTTTTGACCGACATGGACTCAGCAACTCCAGGGGGTAACTCCCATCAAAATCATGTTCCCTACGATACTCAAAGTAAACACCCATATGTAAAACATTTAAAAAGGCTGCATATGGGTGGGGTAGGCCTATACCAGGAAGTGGTATTAGGCCGGGAAGTGGTATTAGGCCGCAAATGTTGAGATTTACTCACAGAACAATCCAAATAAATTGTAAGCTGGTTGTTGTTTAATTTCTTGGAAACTTAACTCGCGATAGAATATATCAAGATCCAGGAAATTCTTACTGAAAAAAGAGACAGAAAAAATGTATCCAAATATTTTTTCTTTTATTAATTGAGACACTATTTAAATTTTTTTGAGGAAATATTTATTTGCAAATGCCGTCTCCCCTGAGATTGTTTTGATGATTATTAAACATTGCCTCGGTCGGCTCTTGGGTTTATCAATTGAAAATGAAGATGAAACTTATTTCCCACTGTAAGCTCTAACAAAGCTCCTCCTATGATACTCTACTAATTAAGTTATGGAAAAAGCCATTAATTCTTTTAATATCGGCTATTATGATCGAATAGCCGCATTATAATACAAAAAATGAATCTTTAGAACACTATTTAAAAAAAATTGATCACCATTCACGAATATTAAATCATTATCTCAGACCATCTCACATATTTTTGAAGATATTATATACAACTTTGGTCAACTTTGTAAACAGAATATAGTGGGCCAGTGCAGTGTATACCCGTTATAATGAGTAAATATAACCGGTGCAATGGCCCACGTTTATTCCGAAATAATGCTTCCTAGTCCGTTTTAAACCTACATCAAGTTATACGAGCACCGGTTTTCCAAAAATATTGATTCCGGGTCCGGCCGGATTTCAGACCGCCCCACCCCCCCCCCCCTATGTTCACCCTTATTACCTAAAGAAATCATTTGATAGTTTCATTGTGTAAAGATAGTCTTCCAAATTCTGCATCCAATCATTCCAGTCGTTTCGCAACTGATCCATCATAGTTCTGGTGTTTGGAGCAGTCAGTAGTCCTAGACCCTTAGTTAAAGATGATTCTATTTCGAGTTTCGCTTTACGACGTTCGGAAAATCCCCGAAATGGCAAAGTCGCATTTATTCTAATGAAATACCCGTATACTTCACCAGCTGCTCCATGTGCCTAAAATAATAAGTTACATGGTAAGAAATATATGGAAACGTTATCACCAAATTTTCAAGGACATATGGTGAAGGTCAACCAAATTGAAAAAGTGGTACAAAATGACTGCCCAAGTATTGAAGTTTCTTGAATATGGGCGGTGCACCTGGCACTTTTGTAACCCATCTATGACTTTTTAGCCATGTTTAAGCCCATACTAAGTGTTTACATATGGAAACGTTATCACATTTCACCTTGTGTTTATTTCAAGGTCACCAGAGGCGAACTTGTCAAAAGTATGTGTTTCAACGCCTAGTATGGGCTTAAAACATGGCTAAAAAGTCATAGATGGGTTACAAAAGTGCCAGGTGCTCAGCCCATTATAAGAAACTTCAATACTTGGGCAGTCATTTGGTACCACTTTTTCAAAATTGACCTTGAAAATTTGGTGATAACGTTTCCATGGCAGTGCCACGCTCCTGAGTCTTCCGCAATTTCAACGCGAACACACGCGGGCGCTACTATAGTATCGATGCGATTGTCAATTTTTTAACGAGTTAATCGGGGTCCTACCCAAGTTTAAGAATTAATATATTGTGAACAAATAACACTAGAGACTATGTACCACTGGGGGGGGGGGAGAGGCAGCTGTACGTCGAAAGTTAAATATCTCCGGAATCGACATTTTCAAGAAAATGTGTAGCAATCTTTGAAAAAATCTTTGCTTACTGTGCAGCCTACCTGTTGGTAGCCTACATGCACATGGATGAAATAGTTTGGTCAAGGTCGGGTTCGGTTTGACATTTCGGTTCTGGGGTCGAGGTCAGGTCCGGTTTTAACCTAGGGCCAGTCAGGGCCAGTTCTAATTCCAACAATGGGTTCGGTGAAATTGTGTTAGTTTGTATATATTGTATAACGACCTATAACCCACTCTCGAGTCGACGGCCCTGTTCATGACGTCAGTGATTCTTCCTTTAGAAACCCCAAATGGCTTTAGGAACAATTTAATCAATCTTTGAAGACAAAAATCCATTGGGACCTTTTCAAGATCAGCGCGTACCAGTTTTGCACTGCGCATGCGCGAATTGAAAAAAAAAGTAACAGCTGATTCGGGAAGATTAGGGACATATTACTATCTGTTGGCAATACATTAAAATAGTCTAAAACCAGCAGTTGTCGAGATATTCGAATCCAAAGAATTTATGATTTTCGGCTGTCAATATCTCAGTTTAGGCTACATAAAAGTATAACCAACAGAAGTGACCATAATGTGACCCTAATTTACACGAATCACCTGTTATTTCGTCGATTCGCGCATATTTAGAGTTGCGCATGCGCAAATAGGAACAATTACACTTGATTCCGAAACAATAGGGGCATGTTTCTATCTGTCCGTAATACATTTATATGATGTAAAACTAGCCATTACCGAGTTATTAACGATTAAGATATGTGTGACGTCACACATGTCTAAATCGTTAATAATTAGATATTCAACTCGAAAGTGGACCTCTTGAAATCGGCAAAAAGGTGGCCTGAGTTTATAGGGTTAAGATTCTATAAATAATAGACAATAAAACCTACCATATCAAAAGAAGATCCAACAGTTTCACTAACAGAATAATAGTACATTCTGAATACATTGTTGATCTTTGTCCAAAGTTGATCGTAAGTCGTCAAAGAAACATTGAAATTTTCGTCAATCTGTAAAATATTTCTGGCTAAATCCGATTTTTTCATTGAGGTATTCAAATACTCGTGTGATAGACCATTCAGAGCTTGGTTCAGTGGAGAACATTTTTTCCATTTTCCAATCAAATTTCTCAGTTTGCCTTCAGTAGATTTTGCAGCTCCGACAACTTTTTTTAATTTTCCCAAATACGAATCGAAATATTGAGATAACAATGATAACTTTGAGTTCAAATTTTCTCTTAAACAACGAAAAAGATTACTCTGCTTCCTTACAAAAGCGGTGACATATGTTTCATATCTAGGTGTATTTATTGTTCCAGTTGCAGTGAGTGCAGATTTTAAGTCTAAGATTGCGAACTTGAACAACATATTAAAGCTATTCCGTGTATCTTCCAGATAGCGTTCCATTTTTCCAAGTATCCATGAATTCACTATGTGATCGCCAACGAGTGGCATAGAGTATTTCGGAACCGGTTCCGGCAATAGTGATTCCTTCAACTTTAATTTTGTAATGGATTTAGTCAGGAAAGTAAGGAAATTTGTGTATTTCCTTTCGTCGTTAGCTAACTCCACATTTAAAGCATTATAAAACGACGTCCTATTCGTTCCAACTAATTTCTGCATTGCTGTCAGATTTCTAGAAAATGTAGTTTTCGGAAATGAATACAATATCATTTTGGATAGAATAGGTTCGAAGAAATACTTCTGCATGATTTCACCCTTTTTAACAAAACCTTCTTTTGTTACATTAGCTACGAGGTAAATTGAGTTTGAAATATTGAGAAGTAGATTGTATTTGTCTTGAAAAACTGTCAGGAAAGACGCCAGTAATTTGTCAACATTGGTTGCTGATTCAGTAACAGCATTGATCATCTGAGTATCGTACAGTTGTCGTTGTAAATCAACTTTGTAAAGTACATTTATAGCTTTGGCATACTTTTCCTTTATTTTATGTTTCTTGACGTAATGCTTAAGTTCGCCAGACTGAAAGGTATAACATGCACTATTTAACGCGGGTCATATCCTTTTTGATTAATTCTTTAAATAACAAATTAAACACCTTTTTACTTGGAGAGTGTTACATGGAAGTTTATCGGGAAACAGAAAATGTGATTTTCATCGGGCGGGAGACAATTTTCCTATCGAAATCGGGAAAATGTAGGTAATTATGGGAAGCGGGAAGCTGAAACGGAGGTAGGTACACATCTATCAGAAAAGCTTTTTCCTTATCGGAATCGGAAAACCGCCTCAATAGAGTGTCGGGTACACTGAAAAAAAATCTGTGCAAAGTTGAAAAATGTGCACAGAATAATTCTGTAATTCCCGGAATTTGAGAATTGCACAGAACGTATTTTCTGTAGAAATTAACAATATTCTGTGCGATTTTGAACTATTCTGTGTCAATTTTAAAATAGCTCTGTAGATAATATGCACAGAATTTATTCTGTGCAAATTTCAATTCATTTGCACGCGCCATGACGTCATCAATTTGATGGTCTGCTGAATTATAGTTCGCAAATTTTTTTTTGCCGAATAAGACTTATTTATTATAAATATCAATACTAGTCTTCTAATTGTTGGAAAATTCTGTGCAAATCTTTATTTTACAGAATTTTTTTGTGCAAATTCTGTGCAAATTTTTCAACTTCGCACATTTTTTTCTTCAGTGTAGCGACACCCTCCATGTAACCCTCCTTGGATAAATTTGAAACCATTTACGCCTATCTATATGTTTTTTGACGCCTGACCACTGCTGTTCAACGCCCGGATAATTAATTGTACATTTTCTTAACTCTAATTTTTGTGTTTTATATACCTCCATATTAGTTTTAGGCACAAAATTTTAAAAACCTCAGTTTTAGGCACAAAATTTTAAAAACCTCAGTTTTGTATCAGATATATTCTTTTTTAAGATGGCTAGTGCAATACATGTATGTATACAGTAATTTAATAATCTATAGATACGGATGTTGTAGAAATATTCGACGCTGTTTTGTGACAGTAAAGGCGTCAAAATAAGACAACGACCATGTTTCTAGGACAAATAATCGCAGCGGTTTTTGGAACTGCCTAATTTTGGCATTTTAGAAAAATGCGAATTTTAGCGAATTTGCCTACGTGAGAAATGCCACCGCACAAAATATATTATAATTACCATTACACCTGACGAATCCGCATACGAAAAATTTGGATCAAATTGGATTGTTTCGCAGGGCACAGGACAATGACACTTCGGAACAACATCGGCATTTATAAGTTCTTTGCATAATAGATCTTCCTTGATATTACAGATTCTTGGTAAACCTAGAAAATACAATTTAATATAGGCCTAATTATAAGAAACCAGTTTGCAGATAATTGAGAACGCACATTCAAGAATTAAGTAATGAAGTTATAGGCAGAACAAAAATCCTTTGGCGTACAAAGAATGAATACAAAGAACAAGTCCGTTTTTAAAACAAATACGTATCTATCGTAATTAGCAGCGCAAATTAAAACAATAAAGTCACTTTTAAAAAAGCGAAAAACCGCATTGAGATAAACGTTAAGTGTTATCTCTACCTACCATTTATATCATGGGGCATCCATGAATTTCGGCAGCCACATAATTTTATCATCAACTGCATATGGCATTCAATACGACATCCAATTTGAGTATAGATTGAAGAATACTTCAGTTTCACATTTCTTGAACATATTCCATGTTTTGGTGGGAGATTTAGCATCTGCGCGAAAAAATATTTAAAACAATGCTGAATTTGAAATATTGGTTTACAATTTATTTCAAGAATTATGCAAGAGCAGCCTCAAGTTAAGTCTATCCGATAATACGGTTCAGACTAGGGTGACCTCATTCGCTAGTATATATATACATGGGGCATTCCAGCGTTAACATCGTCCGACAAAATCGCAGTTTTTTGCGTTCTCCCATCTCCTGAAGATCCCAGAAGTACATCACTATTTTCCGATCTGAGAAATAGACTGTAAACTAGATTATTTAACGATAAATAAGCATTGAGTAAAAACGTTAACATCTTCTGAAATTTTGGACGAAATTTCAGACGATGTCAACGATTTTGCTGCTCGCTACAGCGTGGTTATTACAAGTTGCACGGCGTTTTACTCAATGCTTTATATGAAGACGGAGAACACCTTCAAGTAGTTTAGGTATACGAAGTCCTTGAAAACTGCTCTCTACAGCTCAGTGATTACAAGTCGCACGGCGATTTGTCGCACGGCGATTTACTCAATGCCTTTTCATCGTCAACTAATCTAGTTTACAGTTTCTCAGATCTGAAAAAATGATGTACTTCTGGAGCGAATAATAGGGAAAACAGAAAGAAATGCGCATTTATGAGGCCCTGGAATGATGGAGCGACGAATCGGCGACAAACGCGACGAGGCCCATTTTTCGCGACGGGACGAGTCTTTAGCGGCCGCAAACATGTGACGAAGTTGCGACGAGGGCCTCATTTATCGTACGATGTTAACGCTGGAATGTAAAAAAAAGGGTTAAAAAGAAAAAACTAAGAAGTATCAACGCGACTATACATGTAATTTGTGAATCTTAAATATTATACGACATATATACATATACGGTATATTTGAAATAAATCATCTATAGCACAAAACAAGGAAATCATAATAAAACTAAGACTTTAATAACTCCCCAATAATGCAAAATGTCACTTTTCTAAGTCACCCAAATTCGTTAAGAAATCAATCAGGTGGACGCCTTCTGAGAGCTCAAAATTAACAAAAAATCATGTATTATTCTTGGAAGAAGGGGACTTTTTAAATTCATACCCTTTGAACCTTTACACCAACGTATGTATGCGTTCCTCCACTGATTGCCTGGCCGAGATCACTGACTAAGGGCAAAGTCCCCTGTTCGTATAGAAGAATTTTCAGGCCAACAGAAGCGTGCGGACCAACCATGTATTCGTACTTTTTGATGTTTAATTGAAGACGTAGTCCATGTTCAGCTCCTATAAACAATAGCAACAAACAAAGACATAATTATAAATTTTTAGAAGAGACGGTGATATTATACAGTTATTGTACATTTTTTAGTGCAATACAATGCAGTTATTTTACGAGCCGCGCAGCGCCGAGGAAAAATAACTAAAATATCACTGGTTTTATAGCTCTTTCCTACTATTTTGTACAATAAATGTTAATATTTGACCGTATATTATTTAAATACAGTGGCGTAACGATAGGGAGAAGCTTTAGAGTGAGATTCCTAAGGGCCCCGATCGAAAATCGACTAAAAAAACAATTGAACTGTATTATTTGCAGTCTTAAAAGCAACGTTTCTAAACCTTAAATTTCTTAAAAATTCGTCTGACAACGATAATTATTGTTGTTTATATGTTTGAAGCTGTGATTGTAGTTTTACACATTTACTTGACCCTTGCTCGTATCTAATGTTTTTATATGACCTTATTATATTTCATTACATGATGAAAATTGTGCATTGTACCCTTTTCCAAAATTTTAGAAGCCCACCTTCGCTCGGCCCTAAATTAATGTGCCTTTCTAACCCTTAAAAATTCTATCGGCTTGCTTCGCTCGGCTCGGTGATAAAGTTTAATATTCTTGTTTGTATTAGAAGGCTAAAGGCGCGGAAAATCGTTAAACAAAAAAAGAGGCTATCATCTGCCGTGGACTATCGATAATTATGTATTTTCGACTCTCCTTCAAGGGGCCCATATATTTTTCTGAATGGCCTCCACTAACTCCGTTACGCCACTGTTAAATTTTGTTACGGGTCATGTCATTGGCCAATTTGAACAAAAGATCCAATTAACTTACCTGGGTCCGAAATATGCATTTGTGAGCTTTTTTCTTGGTCACTGTTAAATGTAAAGCAAAGTCCATGATCAGTCATGATTTCTGTGAAATTAGATTTGGAGCACGGCCCTGTTTTCCACTCGCAGCTGAAACAATGAAATAAAGATGATTTTTAGATTCGAGTCATAATCAGACGTGTGCGTCGATGTGAAACGGCTCGGCGGCTGATGAATTTCGGTCACGGCGGCGGCAAGCTTGATTTTACCGGCGGCGAATCTATGAACAAGTACTTTCAGAATCCGTGAAAACTCAATTAATTTCCATGAAAAAAAATCGGTAATACCGAGCTTTTGAATTAACGGCAGTAAGGTCTTTAGTACTAGGATTAGCATTTTATTCTCGAAAACGCTAAGTTTGAGATTTAATATCTCGTGAACTAATACGAAGACCAGAGACTATGAACAACCAGTTTAAGACAGCCAACGACCAAGCGCTTACACCTGTGAATTTTTCCGATATCTGCAAAACTCGCTTCGAGCTTAAGAATACGTTTTTTCATATAAAATTACCTAATTTATTATCGATACTGATTGATGACTAGTAGCGCCACTGCAATTTAGAGTTGAAATTGCGGAAGACTTATAAACTATTGGCGGCACTTTTATCGTCAACTTACCTAACCATCATGTCAATAAGACTGGGCCCGAGTTCTTTGGTAACATTCATTAAAGTCCTGTTACTCATTCCATACTTCTCAGAAACGTGTATCTTATTTCGTATTCCAGTGGCAGTGTAATAGTCGTAGAGGAAATTATAATGTTTTTGGTCATATGCTTTGGATAGCCTGCAAATTAATAAACTGTTTTGAATGCGTGATAAAAGAGGGCTCGAGGGGTTTTTCATAACTACCGTAAAAACATAAACAAACATGGTGCTTAAAAACATACATAATGCTTAAAATCTACAATTAGTTCAACATATAGAAGCATTATTACATGTATCTTGTGTTCTTCGTTGTTAATAAACAAAGATGTTACAATTTCTGTCTATCCAATTAACGTTTAACGCAAAAAAGATACTATACGTAATAATTATAATAGATTATGGTTTATACGATTACGGAATTTCACCTTACTCCTATTCCTGAAGGGCTTTTTGTATCTGGAATCTGAAGGGGAGCGCCTATTCGGCCCCCTCCTCTTATAATTAAATGCATTTTTATTCAGAGTTCGTAAATCCTTTTAGATTTCACACGATAAATGGTCTATTCACCCGGGCCCGGCCCTATGAATCAATGTGATTGGTTGATCACGAAATTGATTTCGATAAATAAACTAAGCCAAGTTAGGAAGTTAGCTGATCATTGATGATTTTTTTTTAATTTCAAAAATTGTCCACTCACATTGATCTATGCCACTACATCTATGTTGCTTAATACATGTACAATTTCTGATTATTGATATCGCGGTAGTGTTTATTTTCACTGAAATTTCAGTGAAAACAACGAAACCTACTTTTTTGGTTATTTTCACTGAAATTTCAG
>JAUCNG010381703.1:0-11101 GCA_032353305.1 Cephalothrix spiralis
CAGCTACTGGGAAAAAACGAAAAATGGAAAAGTTACATAAAGCTGAAAAGAAAAAAACTAAAAAAGGTATTAGCATCATCCAACAATTTAATCTTAACCAACTAGTATAATCATATGGGTCAGTTAATATTTAATAGAGGCACATTTATTTATGACGTCATCAATCGTCATAGTTGTTGGTACGACTCCCGCAAGATTTAAAAATAAGGATCATCGCCAGTTTCCCAAAGCTGGCTATCAACCGTAGGCGTGGTGTATTCAAGTACAACTAGGTGCAGAAAAGATCCAATGAGGCTCTTTGATAAGCGTGTCCACTGTCCAGGGCCGGTTATATACCCTGAAAAGTGGATTATTGATGTCCTTTTAGGGTTTTACTCACACCGAGATCCCGATCTAAACAAAAAATCAAAACCTAGCAGATATTTATGAAACCTAAACTTTATATGGAAGGCAAATAGTTCTGGGATAAGATTATAGACGTCCGTGACTCGAAAGTGAAGAAACGTAATGTAATATATTCGTATTTAAGATATAAGTAAAATGGATTTCCTTTATTGGCCTAAATAAAGAATATTCACCGAATTAAAGGTTGTGAATCAAAGTCAAAATTTGTGCGAAAGTCAAACTTTAAATCAAAGGTCAAAAATTAAAATTAAAGGATTTCACAATACAAAGTCAAAAAACCGACCCCATCGCATTTTATTCTAATATTTCCAACAAACGAAGAAGAAAAAAGTGATTGTGTTCTTGAAACACTATGTTGCGTATCAAGGTTTAAATTGTACTTTTCTAATAAACACTGAAAATTTAAATTAAAATTCTAAATGGTTTAAAATCAAATTAATTGTGAACGTTGTGACTTGTACCAGTCTTGCCCGAACTAACTGGTTTCCTACCTCTAATTCAGTGGACGTACCTTCAAATTAAAAAGTTAAAATGAAAGTTCAAACATCAAATCACATTGTACGAAAGTTAACCTAACGCCCTTAACAAAATGTTATCATATAACCAGAAACCACGATTTTAAACTTTTAACCCTTATTTACCACCCTCGACGTAAGCAACCAAAAATGGTTGCAATCGATTAACCAGTTTAATTTGGAAATGTTTTTGTTGGAATTGTTGTTAGTTCAGTGCGATGGCTTAATGGATAGCATATTTGTCTTTCAATCAGATGTTTGATGGTACTGGGGCACTAGACTGACCATTTTTTCCTCTGAGTGAGATGCACCATCTTATATGATATATCTCCAGCACTTCACCTATCCTATTGTACTAGCAAAATATTTGCACCACGGTTTAAGTTGTTGATATATTTGCTTTTCATTGCTATTGTGTTGTTTCAGTCATAATTTCCCCTCTCTCGTGTAGGTGTATGTTTGGACTTCCGTTGATAGGAACAAGGAAGGTCGCTGTTGACACATACTGTATCATCTGTAATATTTTTGGTATTTGTCCGCAAACTAGAATATGTCTAGAAAGAAAACGGATACAATTACAATATGAGCAGCCTTGACATAAATTTTATTAATTTGAAGGCCATCTTCGAGTTGTAGTAATGGTTTAGAAATTAGTCCATACCTACCCTAATAAATGCGAGATTAGAATTCTGTGCTTTGCTAATCTGATCTCGCACTTTCATACTAACCTTCGGCTGGCCGTGGTAAATTCAAATCCGCAATACATATTTAGCACGGACAGTCGGGCGCGCATTTATCAGTGTAGTCCATACCAGGAGGGGTTCACCTTTTGACTTTTGTATAAATTTTTTGACTTTGTTTCCACGCGGGGCTGCTGTTCGAGAGCAGCTCCGCGTGGCAACAAAGTCAAAAAACGCGTACGCGTTGGTACACGTTGGTGGCACTGTGAGTCGACACGTATAGTTACATTTGGCATACGCGGGATTCGAACCTATGACAATTGACGACGTCACGATCATGCGAACAGCAAATCTTCCAAATTATTTGGTGCGAATGTCTTTTCATGATAAATTATTTTAATCTTGCGCTTAATGAATTTTGAAAGGTGAACGAACTCGACGTGGCTATCTAGACAAATCTGGCGATACTATTTTTTTTATTGAAAATCAATTGATTTTTTCTCTTTTTTATATTTCCAATGTGATTTTATTAATCACTATTGATGATATAATTTGTTTTTATATAGGAAATCGGAAAATTAATAACAGATACAGGGAAATACTTTGCATCAAACAAAATGCACCCAATATACGGGTTGTGAACGATTTACTAAAAAAGCTACATTATTATAAATTGTTTTTTTTCGATGAACTAATTTGATTTCATGGGTGTGATCCTCGAACGATTAATAAAAGACATACTTAATTTAATCAAATTTTTGACGGTATTAACTTCTTTATAAAAGTATAATGAAGTTAATACCGAATAAAATAGTAGACAATTTTGTTTAGACATATAATAAACGGCACGCCCTACTCCTTTAGATGCATACCAAAAATTGAAGTTTTTGGTAACGAGTCTGATTACATTTCGTCGCTTGAGAATTATAACCCTTTATCTGCATAATTTGACCAAAAACTTTGACCTAAGATACATGTATATCAAAAGCAAAACATAAATTTGAATCATACCCATAACTCAGTTATAAGGTAATTATTAGGGACAAAATATATTCTAGTCGTGAAACTCTATTATCTACAAAAAAGAAAATAGAAAGCATTTTATGCGATAAAGTCGATGTTTTCAAAAATTCAGATGAAGGGTTCTAATTCTCAAGCGACCATTTGAATAAACAAATCCTTAAGTGCCACAAATGTTGATCAGATATACTGACTTAGAAAACTCTTGGCTTTTATCTCTAAAGAATTCAGTTGGGATGGTAACTTAATCTAGTTTTTGATAAATAAAACGTATATGGTTCTCCGTTTATCACCGTAAAATCTAACGTTTGGCCGGGATATCCTATTGATCGTCATTACAATAGAATCCTTTCAGTAGCAAATATTTTGTGTTCTGCTTTGGTCAAAGCAAACATGGCTGAACATTGTCTATCCCGGAGATACAAAGTTCAATGCAGAATTTTAATAGGACTGTATTGAACGAGTTATCTTTAAATATAGAAGTTATCTTTCTTCGACAGTTTTTAAACAAATTTGTTCGGAACGTGTTGAAGAGTCCAAAATAATAGAATATTCATGGAATTTTTCGAATCTTGCTGAAAATCAGAGGAAAATATTCATGATGATAAAGGAGATACAATTTTTTAAATTCTAAGTCATATATTTTCATTAATATCAAAAGCAGCAACATGAAACTTAAACCAAAATATCCGTCATAATCACCAAGTTTTTAAAAATATTATTTAAAATGGTGACTTAGTAAATCATTGCAATGAGATAGGAGAAATAGTATTGAGATATGCTATACACTAAAAAGTATGTTGCAAAAGTCAAAATGTTTGTTTGATTAGAATAAATATATTTGGATGAAAATTAGAGTGAATTTAATCAAATTGAATAATGATTTTAGCAAAGTACTTTTAGTGAACATTTACTTTTTTGGGCGTCCCATCTACATATGTTATTTTTCATGTCTTGTAATTCATTATGTAATAAAGATTATAAAATCAGCCAGTAAGTCATGGATGAAAATTGTCATGTACAATATAACGTTGCATTTTTAAAATCCACGTGCTTCATAAATTGATAGGGCTGGAAACCAGTCTATATATTACTTTTTGCTTACTTATTAGGGAATTGGTTCACTAGTCTAGCACGATAGAAAATTGGCAAATGAGAAGGGAACGTCAATTGCTGAACTTTTTCTAGGCAATGTTATTGACACAATACCTCGGAATTTCGTTTTCATCGTTATGTAAACAAAAAGTTCACTGGATATTTAAACTTTTTTTTGTCTCTAGTGCCTGAAGAAGAAGAATCAGAACCAGAGGAGGAGGAAGCTGCTCGTGGAGAGGAGGACTCCGATGAAGAAATTATGAAAGCATATGGCTTACATGGCTACGATGATGATGATGATAATGGTAAGAATGTGATCCATTTTAATAAAGGAGAAAAGAAATGACTTTGAACGGACTCAAATTCAAATCAAGAAAACAAATTAATCTTATCAAAATATTACCCCGAAGGGAGGGAAAGTGTCCCACTTCACGTATTTAACCTGAATGAGCCACCCAGGAATCTATAAGCCGAGGAACTTGCTTAAGGTTCCACCCGATGGAAAGTGGTGTCGAGACTGGGTATCGATCCAGGGACCCCTGGATTGCTGACCGAGCACTCTTGACCACTTCACCACCGAGCCACATTCAAGTATATATTTTCGAAAGGGTCGGGCCCGCTTTGGGGCCTCTAGGGGCCAAATTAACATTTTTTTAAGATTTCCAAAAAAAGTCGAACCCGATATTTTCTGATCTGGTCCAATACCATTTCCGATTGAGTTTGACCAATTTTAGGAGCCCAGGGCAAATTTAGATTTAGGGTCGAAAACTGGGGTCTGAAGGATTAACCCCAAAAGTTCCATAAACTTGTGTACACATGTAGTCATATTTTAGCTACCAATAAAGAAACATTCAAACATAAGATAAATGTTAGAAAAGGTCGATGCTGTTATATTTCAAACTCCTACTTCAGACCAATCTGATGAACATGAAGAATATTGTTTTCAGTTTTGTCGTACATACGAAAAAACATAGACTCTGTCAGACTGATCTACTTATCTGATATTAGCGTTTTAACATGATTTTGAAGAATAAATCGTGTTATTGAAGTCAAAAATACTACTTGATTTTCCTTAAAAACCCCTCGAAAAGTCCTTAACTCAATTGAATTGCGTTTGACCGTTTTTAGGAGCCGAGGGCAAATATAATTTTTTTCCTAAAAAGCCCCAAAGTGAGCCCGACCCTTTTAAAAATATTAACTTGAACCTAGAATTTCCACAAGCTTTCCGAAAATATAAGGATTGATGGGGATTAAGCCCGCACTTCAAAGATTTTCGCGGGGGCCGGAAACAGGGGTCTGAATGCCAGATAAGGAATAAATAGAACAATAAGTCAACCCAGATTTGAATAAATAATTTGCTCTGTTTGTTGACAAACATTTATATAGAAATCATGCAAGATACCATGAAGTTCAAAATAGAAAAAATAGAGTTCAGTTCAATGCTCTGTTGATGTTTTAATTATCAAGCTTTAGCTCTTAAATTTAGAAATTTTTTAAATGTCATTTGACATAGACAGTGGATTTTATTTATGCTGTAATAAATAACATTCTAGTTAGATTTATCTTCTGAATTGTTAGATTAGGCAGAACTGGGTCTAATAAACATCTCTTTTGCATCAGTAAATTAGAGATTTCTATCAGCTTGGTACAAATTTGCCATATTCTACATGCTTTTTTAGAAGTAAGAATTTTAGAAATGAGATAAAATTATTAAGCTTTTTTTGGCATGTTCTTCTTTTTTTTAAACTATGTCTCAAAATGTAAAAACTACCAAGGTTTTGCATTTCCGAATCAGTTTTGACTACACAGGTTTATGGAGCTTTTGGCATACAACCTTCAGACCCCAGTTTTCGGCCCCCTCCGCGAAAATTTCGGAAGTGCGGGCCTAAACCCCATCAACCCTTATATTTAAAAAAAATGTTTATGGAAAGGGTCGGGCTCACTTTAGGGCCTCATGGGCCGTTGGAATTTCTTTCAATATATTTTTTAAAATTCCCAAACAGGGTTTAACCATGTATTTTTTGATCTGCATGGTCCAAAAGTTCCATAAACCTGTGATCATTGACAGTACATTGTATACAAAATTGATTCTGTGTTTATTTGTATTTCTCTCTAAGAGGAACACTTTACTGGATACTTACACTATTTGCATGCAATTATTTCCTTGTTTGATAGCTCGCACCTTCAGCACTGATAATTACTATATATTTTTATGGTTCCAGTAATTTGGATTGGGTGTGATAAAAGTCCTAAATTTCGTCGTCGAAAAAGTGTTATAATAAAGAAAGCAGAATATTTTTCTTGACTATCGATCAGAATGTTAATTTTCGTACTTTTCAGTCTTAAACTATTGGTTTTGCCTTTTACTTTAAATTCAATTTTTTTTTACTTTTCATTTTATTTATAATTTTTGTACTTTTCTTGACTTTGATTCTCAAACTAAACTGTAAAATAGAAAACGAATGTAATCCGTGTTGCAAAAAAACGAAAACGAGAAGATCCGAAAAATAAACAGCAAAGTTTACATTTGGAATTATTATGTCTAAATTCTAATTTATGCTATGGTGGATTTTCTCGTTCAAACCAAACTTATTTGGCCAATTAAAAAAATGTATTGACCTTCCCTTAATTTGTCTCCGACCCTAAATTATTTTATTTCCTATTCCCCCCCCCCAAATCAATACCGGAAACCTAAAATTTTTTATTCCCCCCCCCCCAAATAAAATAAAAATTTCCGACCTACCTTCCCTATTTTGAAATCCAAAACACCGGAAACCTAACATTATTTTTATTTGGCCTAATGGTTATTAAAATAAAAATTATTGTTTTATTCCAAAAAAAAGTAACTAGGGGCATATTGTTGCTAAAAGCATCCTTTGCTAATTATTTGTCGATTAGGTATTTCTGATTCAGCCTCAGGTTTACATGTGAAAAAATAAGATTTGTTTTTGTCTGAAAGGCAGTATTACGTCGTCACGTATACATTAACCAAATAAAAAAAATGTCAGACAAATCGCAGAAACAGATTTTTGATTTTCAAGCTTCGACGTTCACGTTTTTATACCTCATCGTCTCTCGCTGAATAATTTGTTTTCCCCTTTTGTTAAATAATAAATGCATATATTGTTGTTTTGTGTTGATAAAATTTGAGATATTTTATTAGCTTGTCATAATTTTATACATAAGGAACTAATAATTTGGTCAGACTAAAGCAGTGGAGCTCTGGATCACGCGATTTGGGAATCAAAAAATAATTTCCCCAACTTTAAATCAGATTATTTCGTTCCTGTTTTAGCCCTAGTTTATAAATCATCGAGAGGTAGATGGGTCTATTGTCTCACTTTAAATTCTAACAACTTCATGTCACGATTTGAGAAAGCAGCAATTTTAAGTGCCAAGAAATAAAATATGATGCAAAATAAATAATCTCGACAATAAATTAATCGAAAAGCATACCAAACATGATAGGTTATGGTGATTTAGACATTTTGTGGCCATTTTGGATTTATAATGGCGGCCATCTCAATAGAAGTTCCCGGAATTGAAGAAATAATGGAAGCCAATCGATTAACATACCCGAAAACCATACCAAACGCGATAGGTTATTACAATTTTTGAATGAACCAGCATTTTGAAATCCCTGAGCCAAAATTATTTTTTGCCAAAAAATTATCTTGCATCCTATTGGGTTACGAATATGTATCTTATCCTTTGAAATGCTTTCCAGTGATCTCGTAGGGTCGATGAATGAATGACCTTATGACGCCATTTTGAATTTTGGGCGCCATCTTGGAAATTATTTAGAAAAGTCGGGGTAAAATTTGTTTCTATGGTCCAACTGGACACAAAACCGTTGAGAAACCTTTGAACGGAAAATAGCTTAATATTTTCTGGGCTAGCCATGACTATAGGGAACGGGAATGCTTTTATGCATGAACATTTGAAAGGTTCATGGGGGACAAATTAATTAGTAGATGATCCGAAATTTACTTTAATTGCTCATTTTATCTGCTTTCTGAAATTTAAACTGTCCATTTGCGGTACAAAAGCGATATGTTTATAATTTATCATAAAACCTTTTAGGTATAAACCATAAATTCTAGTAAATTATGACTTAGTAGTGCATTACTAAATCTTCATTTTTGTCAAAACAGTACTTCATTTTTCATAATTCAAAACGACAATTTGCCTTATATTCAAGATTAATGTGAAGTCATTCAGTTTTATTTACTGCTCCCATAAAATGATTTGAATTTTTGTACCTTGCTGTTTTAAAGAATTAGAACGCCAAATTTATAAACTCGATCAAATGATCTAACAGAGAGTGTGTTGTACCTTTTAGAACTTAGTTTAAAAAGGGTTATGACGCGTGTACCTTAAGTACTTAGTTTAAAAAGAGTTATGAAGCAAACTAGATTTCCAAATAGGGTCGTTTACAAATGAAATGGGCTCCTGAAGAAGTCGTGAATAGTGGGAGTATTAATCAATTTAAAAAGGGGAATATATAATTTGGAGAGTGTTCTCTCTCTTGCTTAGTTGCTATCTGGTCCCCTACCTTAACTTTAACAATGTTGAATTATATTTAAACCCTCGTTCGTTGCAATTTTCTTATTGAATCACTTTGCTTATAATATTTTCATTAAGCCTACCGCAAACTAGGCTCATGTACACAAGTACGCTTCAGAATTGCCATTCTACGCACTTATGGAATTAATTTTATTTTATTTTGATGCGTGAGTACATGGGTCTAGTGTGCGGTGACTCGCAATTTAGCGGAACTATTTTTAGTGTTTTTTTTAGTTATCGATATATAAAGTGCCTTAGATATCTTGTAGTGTATCAATAATCAATTTGGTCATATTACATACTACTACTATCTCTGGTATTTATTAATATTTGGTTATCTAATATGCTTTATATCTTGTTTTTTACAGAGGAAGCTATGCTGGATCTAGATAATCTAAAATTTTATGCCGACGATCAAGACGACCCATATATGACACTGAAGGAGGTATAAATTGTTTTGACAAAATTTTTAAAATCTACTTTTTTCAACTTTTTAGTTACCTGCCCTACTTTTTTGTTATTTATTGTCCTACTTTTTCAAATATTTAGCCAAAAGGTGTTTTTTGCTACCTTAGATATAATTTCATACATCTTAGTACTTTTTTTTCTATGCTGATGGCTAAGATGTACACTTTTGTGGTCAAAAACTTGAAAAATAAGAAAAAAATGAATCGGATGACTTTTGTGGCAAAATCCTTACTCCAGCTCACTCACAAATATTTTATAATAAGGAATATATGAATTTTTTTTATTATTTAATTCAAAAAATCAATACAAATTCAAGATGGCTGCCAAATTAAAAAACATGGGTTTTCAACAGTTCAATTTAAAAAATATTTTTTGTTGACTAAATGACTAAGCAAGATATCGAAAACTAATTAAACATATTCATTAACAGTTTCAATATCAGCAAATTTTAGTACGAAAAATGTTAAAGCGGACGCCAAATCTGGTGTCCATGCAGTGTCCGACAAAATATGGAAAAGTCATCTACTTTTTTTATCAGCCATAAAAGTAGATCTTATTTACTTTTGCTATCAGAATATCAAAATATGTTACAATAAGAAAAGAAATAATAATATGAAAATGATGTAAAGGAAAACGAAGAAATTAATTTTTTTTTTGAAAAGTTGGTCCATTTTTTTAATTCCCCCCCCCCCCCGGCGCCGTCGGGTAAACCAGTAAAACAAATGTCCTATTTACTAGTACATCATGTAATGTATATCTAGTTGATTAGATTTTGATTCAAGAACAAACTGGATATCTCTATTAGATTATTTATCCCACAACTCTTACATCAGGTATCAATTATTTCTAAATTATCTGTCGGTCTAAGCCATTGAATAAAAAGAAGCGATTCGTTGCGCTTCTATATTTTTTATTAATTAATCCTAAATCCTTGATATACCATCAGTTTAAGCACTAGATCAGACAATTGCCTACTCGGAACTCATTATTATAATACAATGAATGTCCATTAGTGCTGCTCTTTAGTGTTATGTTGGCTGCTCGAAGCAATTCAGTTGTATGTTTAATTACTCTCTTTGCTTTTAAAGCTTTTATCTCCAGAAAAAAACTCAACCTACGCCAAATACCACAGGTGTTTTCGACATAGAAACTTCGCATACAGATTTGATTTCATTTTATATCAAACTCTTTTTTGCCCAACGCCACGGGGCCACTTAAGCATTTTTAAAGCTTTTTTTTCTGTTTTTAGCTATAAGGACCCCCTTTCTTCAATGTGGTACACTTATACAATAATATTGTAACCCGAGGGATATGCCAAATTAATTCCGGTCTCCCATTTGTTAATTGATAAGAGTGATAACATCCTCGTTCCCAGGGTCGGATGATGTTATGAGACTACGGAGACCTGAGGCCTAATACATAGTGATGGAGTGATTTCGCCTATTTTATCTTCTTCTTCTATCTTCTTCTATATAGGGCGTCAGATGACTGGCTCAAATAGACACTTAATGGTCCGCTTGCTGAGCATTTACCCTTAGGCCTGTAGACCTAATCCCGCACTCTAATCTATTTTCTATATACCGATTAGCAGTGCGATTTTTTTGCGCTGAGGAACTTGCTTAAGGTTCCATCCATGCTGAGATTTATTTTTAGTATGACAATAACTTTGAGGTATGACAAGGTTCGAACCAGCCATCTTCTGATTCAAAGTCAAACGCGTTACCACCGCGCCACAAGTATCTAGTCGTCTAGAATTTGTAATATTTATACCACATCGAAATATAAGAAAAAAACATTTCATTATAAAAATTTGTTTGTCAAATTTCTCAAAAAATAAAAAAAATATAAAAACGACGAGGATCTATCTTAGATAATCTTATAATGAAGAGATCTGCGAAGTTTTAAGAAGATCCGATGATCCATCTGAGAGCTCTTTTAATTTGAATGCAACAAAACTGATGAATTTTGAATGCCTTAAAATTGACATTTTGCGATTTCAATCATCCCACCTGCTATAAAAAGGGAAGAAAAAAAACAATTTTTTTATAGACTTCCTCAACATGTAGGCACGAAATTTTTACACGAAAATGATAATCTTAACTAAAGGAAACATTATATGCAATAAAAAAACATTCAAAATTGTCATGCCACACACTACGCGCACGTACTCATCACACATTTCTAGTGAATAATTACATTTTTTTACAAGATTTTTTTTGAACAAAATTTTTCAACTTTTTTCCACAGCAAAATTGGCAAACAACTGAAACAGTGGAAAAAAGTGTTTTTTTGCCAAAAAAGTTACCCCCCCCCCACCCCAGCGTTTTTTCCATGACCCCCCCCCCCCTCTGA
>JAUCNG010381925.1:0-11095 GCA_032353305.1 Cephalothrix spiralis
ATTAACGCAGAAACCACTGACACAGGACAACACAAATATACTAAAAATCTCGACTTTTATTGTCTTCGATGAGTTGACCAAGATTCTAACTTTGTGTGTGTGTGGGGAGGGGGGGGGTTAACCCACCCGCCCCACTGGAATATCCGCCACTGGGCATTACAAAATATAACCTTCGACTCCTTGTCTGAAAAATATGGGTCTGAAAAATATGGGTTAGATGTACCCGCGAAGAAGTATTCAAGCTTCGAAATCTGAAAGGTTGCAAGGGTTGGATTGTTATACGTATGCAGGCCTCAAAGTCATTTTGCTATCTCAATATTAGGATTTTATTAATTTCCCCCGTAGAGCACCATATTTGTGTCACTAAAAATATAATTAGCAGTTTTAAAGCAGGTGCGGATTAATATAAAATAATTTTATTGGAAATATGATTGATGAACTACACTATATATATATATATATATGATTTTTGAAACTGTTCATCTGATAAAAATGGCAGACTTGATTCATAATGCAGAGGAATTCCAGACAGAAGTAGAGTATTGCAAGTTTCCAAATAGCAATGCAGATTATGTAAGCCATGCTAAAACAGAGGGTGATTTTGTGGCCGAAAACCCACCTGGAGAACCTAGTGCTGATACACCAACGATCTCAAGTTTTGATGATATACTAAACATGGTAGGAAGTAGTGGAAGGTATCAGATTTTCCTTTTTATTGCATACTCATCAATCGAAATGAGTTGTGGTGCAATGATAATGTACTATGTGTTCGAAATAGGAAACCCAGGTTGGAGTTGCCAAAATGGCAATAATACGTCTTCAAAAGAGGGGGTATGCAATAATTCATTACCATGTGATAAGTTTACCTTTAGTGGTGATTATGAGTCGGTAGTTACGGAGTGGAATTTGATATGTGGAGACAAATACATATCAAAATTAATAGCAAGCATATTTTTTACTGGATTATTTGTTGGGTCTATGTTTGGAGGACAGTTGTCGGATATGTTTGGAAGAAAAAGGATCATTATGATCGTTTGGGGTTCCGCCATCGTTCTTCAATCTTCACTGTATTTTATAACAGATATGTATGTTTATATTGCAATTCGATTTTTTGTCGGTGTATGCGTTGGATGTAATCTTTCATCCACAACTGTTTTTATAACTGAATGGCTAGGACCCAGGAGTCGAGAAATAGCCATGTTTTGGACAGGCTGGACAATTGGTTGGGCATATGTAATCGTTGTGGCATATTTTGTGCAAGATTGGAGAAAACAGGCCTTAGCAACGGGGTTGTTTACGCTGCCTGTATTTCCTGTCCTACTGTTTATCATGCCTGAAAGTGCACGATGGCAACTTCAAAAACATCGATATAAAGATGCACTGAAGTGTTTAAGTACGGCAGCAAAGTATAATAAACAGGAAGCTCCCAAGTTAGATATGTTAAAGGCAGTTGCTGAAAAAGTCTTCGATGAAAAACACGAAAGTAAGAAGTATTCTTTACTTGATTTACTTAGAACACCAAAACTAACACGTCAAGTACTCGTAGTAGGATATTTACGTTTTACTTGTGCTTTGATAAATTACGGCATAAATTCCGAAATGGCAGATTTTACAGGAAACATTTATGTGAATTTCACAATACCCCTGTGTATTTCACCATTTACTAATTTGTTTGCCATATATTTGTTAAACAAAATAGGAAGAAGATGTACATATACGGTATCTGTAGTCTTGAACCTTTGTGCAGGAATGATACCACTGGCTGTTCTATCTACGATTGGATTAGGAGAGGACACTTCTGTAGGAATAATTGCAGCTGTAACCATGAATGCGATGGATGGAGCATGGTCCGGTTCAGGAATGTTAAGCCAGGAACTATTTCCAACATTGCTTAGAAACGGTGCAAACGGTTTTTCGAACTCAATGAACAGAGTCGGTGGTATTATTGCACCAGAAATTGGACTATTAACATCAATTCATCCGGCGGGCCCTTTTCTAGTATATATATTTGTTGGATTATCAAGTATCATATTGTTGTGGATCAGTTTACCTGAAACCAAAGGCACAAAGATGCCAGACAAAATACCTGACTGGAACTGGCCTTGTTTTAAAGATCTCAAAAGAAATAATCAATTCCAATTAGGAGAAGTTGATGAAAGTGTCGCGTGAATTCATATTATATGAATTTTATTGCAATATGTGCCGACTAGCGGCTATGTTGCACATTACATGTATATATATATACATGATACATAATTAGATGTTATTACATATCAGGACATGGGGCCCTATATTTAAAAAAAGAAACAGGTACATGTAAAGCCAGTAGTAAATCAGATGTACATGTATTATAAGAGGGTAATACCTAAATTTTCAAATGCTTTGAATAATTCTTTTCTCAGCTTAAAATCTTCCGATGCACCTTATGGCTGTATCATCTGTGGTATCGTCACTTGAAAATAGAATATATATATCGATGTTGTTTAGATTAATATCAGTTGCTTTATAAAATTCTTCTCTTAATTTGTCATATGCTGGACAGTCAAAAATAACATGATTTTCGTCCTCTATTTTTACATTTCCTCCGATCAGGGGGTATTTTTTCATGCCTTCTTTTTTCAATCATATACATGTATATAACGATTTATTCAGGAGATATACAATTTGATATACAATTATGCATAGCGTTGAAAGCTCTTGAAAAATTATATCTTGAATCGGGAATAAATTTTGAAGTATAGCTTTAATAACGCTTTCATTTGAAACTATATACTGTTAGATCTTGATTTCCAAATTTAAGAAAATTAATTTTGTTATTTCTGTTTAAATTTTGAAACTCAGATTTTCCATGGTCCGAAACAGGTCATTTCTTTGAGCAGTCAGAAGGGTGCAGTCGAGAAATTTTTTTATTCGTTTTGTTTTCTGGCGCCACACGGACACGCAGGAGTTGGATTACTTTGAAAATTATGAGCATATCTAATGCCCATTTAAAAGTAACCAAACTCTTAATCTATTTAAAAATTTGGGTGCATGATAGGGAGTTTACGTTCTATTACATAAATGAGGATGTTCTGTTTTGTGTCGTCGTTTATAGCTATATAGCGAGACTCGGCTAATTTGATCACACTTGATTTATCATATCTTTTAGATGAACGAGCTGCATATTACGTAGGCTAACGATTTGCATATTGCCGAAAGATAGAACTAATATATTTAGGCTTTGTACTTTGTATCCATAACAATCTAAATGGTCTGAATCCTACGGTTTGCCAATTTATGTTTTCAAGGACCTTAGTTGTGTTATAGAGTCGTGAATAACCCCTGAATTTAGGGTGTACCGTTTTGAAATTTTTTCGAATTTCTAATGCGGCTATGTTTCATGCGTTTCTAAGTGGTAAAAAACGATACTTGATAAAGTTTCAGAATTTTCCCGCCAAAATTGAAGGAGTGCCGCCATTTTTCCAAAATGGCGGAAATATTCTAATTTTGATTTTTTGTTATAAATTTGCCGTAGTCTAATCACAAAATGGAGTGCGCCATTGGATTCCCTGTGGTCGAAAACCCTATTAACATCCAAGTTTCATTTCTCTAGCCCAATCAGAAGTCTCAAAATTAAGCAAAGCGAATACAATTTTTAAGCAACGTCTCAAAAAATAGACATTTTTTAGTTAGGGCACTTCTGATTGAGATAGAAAAAAAAATATTGGTATTTTTGAATTCCTTGTACCCGAAAACCCCACCTTAAGTCGAGGTTCTATATTCCTAATCCTATTATCTTCCGAGTTAGGAGCGATCAAAAATCCGCATCTATTCTGTCACTTTCACTCGCGCCTTCGGATAATAGTTTTAACTCAGGCACCTGCAGACATTCGTAATTAAAATGCATTCCCGGATACACCCCGATTACCACTTTCAATCATTTTAATCATTAGATGATACCCAATTTGCCGAAAAGCTTTGTGCATCTGATTATCTAAATTGAAAATTTTGTATATTATAAAAATGTATCTATTGAAACTTTCGTACAATGAGAATAAAATTTCATTTTAATTTAATATATGAGAATTTTTAAAGGGATCACAAATGTACATGGATGATTACAGTTATAATATATATAAACATTGTATAGATCTAATTTGCATTCAATTTTTTATTTGAATGATCATGTTCATTTACAGATAAGACGGGTGCATAACCGGTTCGGTTGTTCGAACTTATATTGGTTTACAAATGTCTGATCACGGCCTACAATATCCGTAATCTTAATCGTATCGTTCGACTACACTTTCCGCGGCGGGGGTGTTGGAGGGCGATACGGAGTGACTACGGACCTTCGTATACTAAGGTAGTTCGAACTATGAAATACGATAACAAATAATTAAATTGGTATGACATACCGAACCCCCCTCGAGAACAGGTTTTATTGCATTTTTAGGCCACTTCGATACCTTGATTTTCAATTTCGAAATTAAAAAATTTCTACGGTGTCGATCGATCGACACCATCGACACCGCTGCTACGCCCTTGTTGACAATGCTTTTCACATATCGCTTGACTGGCCATCATTTACCTAGATTTTCAAAAGCGAACTAAAATCGAACTCTCTGTGTGATGGCATCTTAAGTTATCAAACACTCAAAAATAAGCTTAATGGCACACTATAATATGTCGTATTGATTTGAACTTTATTATGATTATTGGATATACTTTGGATCTATATTTAAAAAGGATAGATTAAATTATTAACATTTTATGTTTTAACTGTGTTATAGTCTATATCATAAAAGATAAATGGCGCATGCGTATTAAACCTTTTGCATGCGTTGTCATACGATATCAGATCATATCATGAATAAATAAATTGATTAATTTGACCAATTAACAAAACGTTGAATGATAGAAATGACTTGTATGTTAATTTTAGATTGTATTTGATGTATATCATTCACATTACACAATGAAAAAGGTCAAATCTAGCGGAAAAGAATCAAAAATAGAGCGTGGGAAAATTAAGTGACGTCATGACTGAAAATATAGGTAGAAATCACTTGCTGCTGATTGGCTGAAAATACTATATATTTTACTATGTGCATGTATTAAGCTTCCAACCCTCTCTAAAATCCGTGTGCATGCAGCATGTTATCATGAAAGTACAGAAACTATATCGTTGAACCACTTGTCTATACATTTAATCCCAGGAGGCACGCACCGGGATGAATGAACTATAGGAAAATAGTATTGGCAATCTCGAAGATTTTTTTTTATAATTTAGTTTTTTTTATATTTTTCAAATAGAAATATATATTTAACAATTGTATAACAAAAATCCCTCCCCCCCACCTCAAATATGCTTTTTTATAGATGATCAACGTATACTGAGTACATGTACGTGTATCGGTTTTACATGTTCACATGATCACGGTGCAGTGTAGTGATCAAGACTCTGCATACGTAAAATCGATAAAAAAGCTCGTATTGAAATCATATTCGATTAATGGATGTAGTAATAGAGAGTCACTTCAATGAATATCGTTCCATGTCACTAACTTATAAAAACATGTATTTAAAAACTTAACCCGGCAATGCATGTGACATTGGTGGAATTATTGTTAGCATTGAAAAGGTAAATAAGGATATTACATACTATATAATTTGTTGAAAAACTACAAAATGCCTAAGCGTAAATCAGTAGCAAAACTATCTGATATTTGCATGAATCACTTAGTGGATTATACCGGAGGATTAGGAGAATATCAAATCATTATCTCACGTGAACATAAAAAAGGATTAAGATCAAAACAGCCAATTGAACTTCCACAGACTATTTGTGAAGAAATTTTGAATAAGTACTATAAAAAACTAAATTTGTTTCAACTTAATATTTTCCTGCATGAAAATATCGAATCTATTAAACTTTCTATCTTAGATTCAGCTATATTTGTACTTTTACGATTCCGTTGCTTTAAAATTAAGTATTTTGCTTTTGAATATGATGGAGCGAACATTTTTACAGGAAGAGAATTTGAAGAATTCGGTATAGAGTTAGCTCACTGGTTAGAGGATTCTTGCAGTGAATTGATTACTTTTTCTGCACCTATTATCAGTGACAAAAGAAATCTAAAGATTTTAGCTGAAAAAGCAAATAAGTTGGAAAATCTTATTCTAGGCCAACCCGCTACCATAGACATTGAGTATCAAGACAACGGACTAGATTTTCTCTTGACGGAAAGGACTGGTTCTTCTTTGATGTCATTACAAAGTCTCACCTTCGTGTCTGAAAGAATGTTAGAGGTACCAGAAAAAGTATTCAAGCTTCCAAATCTGAAAGTACTTAGGCTGAAAGGGATGGATCTCACTCTCGGAGTGAGTAGGAAGAACACCGGCTTCGGGATGGTAATGCAGCCGAATTATGTTATTGAAGACTTAGCTGCAGGACGACTTATTTTTTTTCATCTATCAGATAATTTAGGCAATAAATTTCCAAATCTTAAAAGACTTTCCGTAAACATTTATAGTGGACGAGTTCCCTATCCCGTCTTCGGTTCATTTTTAAATCTTACCGATTTAGAATTTTTTGGTAATTTTGACACAATAAAATTATTCATCTTGGGATATGGTATGAAATTAAGAAGTTTATATCTCGATGAGTGTGATGATCCTTCTTATATTTTTCAATTCTGTCAAAATCTTCATACTCTTACATTATTCTCAAAAAACGTAGCTGAGTTTGATTTTCCAGAAATTCTTCCCATCATGGACAACCTAAAATGTCTTAATATCACAAATATTCATGAACCCACGAAATTAATGGAAAGATTGATGTGCAGTATACCGTTAATAGAGGAACTGACTGTATCCGACCCTACCAAGGATTTATTAGAAGTACCATTATCTACACATGGGTTTCTTCGTCTTAAACATTTAGAATTGAGATCAAGAACATGTGAATGTTATATGAATTTTTTATCTAGTCTAATTATGTCAGACAACGATTTAAATACTGTGAATTTGAAATGCTTTTCGTTTTCAAAGCATGAAATTGGTGAAATTGAAAATCTGAGACGACACGCAATAAGTGCAAATTTAGATATTGATATTACGTATACTGCAGCCTTTTAGTATGAAGCGTTGATTATAGATGTTGCAAATACATGTTTCAAATACATGTTGTCAAGTGCCTATAGTAAGAGGTGCTCTCTACTTAGTACTAAAATCTAATAGATTATATCAGATCATCTGTGGCGCATTACCCCATGTTGATTTAGATAACATATAAATGCTAAACAGATGTGTCTAAGTACTCATCACTGATTGGCGAATGCTACAAGATATCACCACAGATCATCTGAACGAGACTAGAAGAGAGCACCTCTTACTATAGGCACCTGATGTTGTATATAACAATTACTTCCGATTAATTTGATCAAAGCAATTTTGAACTTCTGTCGAACTAATGTAATAAAAAGCTGTTGTTTGTATGACTTGTATTTTTGAAATAAAATAATATTTTTTTCACCATAAATACAAACAATTGCTTCTATCATGCAAACATTTTGAATAGAAATTACTAAAGGAAGAAAATGAATATAAACAGTTATAACTTCAAACATCTTACCGATAGAGTTTTCTCTATGACATAGCTTGCATTTCAAAACGAGGCTAGCACTACCTCTACCACCTTTTAAAGGTGAAGATTCCTGAAATAACGCATAAAAACCGAATTAAAGAGCAAAAAATGTTACGAGTGCCCACAAAAATATGAGAATTAAAGAAGTATCCATACATAATCAGCCCGCGTATAAACAGTGCTAGATTTCTAGCTTAGTTTTAAGTTCAATGATCACAAAATTAAATCATTAAGATATGAACGTGCAGCATACATGTAGGTTATCATCTAACTTTAAAGTAACCTTAAAATGTAGCATTTTCGTACAAATTAATGTAGGTTCATAGAAAATATACATACAGCCAATGTGATGTAAACAAACTCTGGAGTTTCTTC
This sequence comes from Cephalothrix spiralis, assembly GCA_032353305.1. NCBI lineage: Eukaryota > Metazoa > Nemertea > Palaeonemertea > Archinemertea > Cephalotrichidae > Cephalothrix > Cephalothrix spiralis. The sequence continues at coordinate 8,003 of JAUCNG010381925.1, forward strand.
ACCACAATGCAAGCATTTCAGCTGGAAAAGACAATTAAAATATTAATATAAATTTTTTTCAATTCCGTCGGCAGCAGATTCTTTTAGATTAAAGCAGCATTTCGATTTAGCGAAAGCCGCCATTTAAAATGTGTCAAAATTGATGCAAAACCTCGTTCCCGAGTATTAATTACCAGAAATGCTGCTTTAGTGTCTGAAAATTACATCGATTGATGTCTGACAAGACTGTCGGCGGTGGGAAATTTTAATTTTTCGAAAAATGGTTATTTGATATTTATTTTAATATACGTATAATCTCAATCAGACATTTTATAACTCACTTCAGGATTCTAAGAATTTAAATCCTAGTCCTGAACAAAATACAGGTATATCAATATTATGGCGTACCAAGGGTCTATACATGTATATCCTCATTAATCCAATAAAGTTTATATATAAGGGTCTATTATCCAGAGGGCCCGGAACCCATGCAATAGCCCCAATCCTCACTATGGTTAGATATTGGAATGTGTATAATCTAGATTCAATGAAAAACAAATAAATGGACACTTAGTTTTAATGGGACTGGAATAGTCAATCACAGCAGGTTGATTTTTCACAATTTCTTCAATGCTTTTTGAATCCTCAGCAACATTATATGATAGATTATCATAGATAGATCTGAGAGATAGATTAGGTGAAAATTACTATTTATACAATTATTTCAGAACTTATTTTGAGATCTATTCTTTATAATCTAGACCATTTCGAAAATGTTATTCCATGATTCAGAAACAAATATTTAATTCTACAAATTGAAATTTTTAGATAGGCTGGACCACAAACCTTTAAATACCATCGGAAATCTTCTCCATCTGGGTAAAGATTTGTAATATTATCAAGATCAGCCTTTAATTCCAATCCAATTTTCTAAAATAAAAAAGACTGCAATGTGTAAACATTCTTATAAGATAGAATTATTTTGTAGGTTAGTTGAATGGCTTTATGGGTACCTTTTATGCACAACGATAGTTAATGAACCTACAAGTGTGGCCATGAGCACAGTTTTGGATATAACTCTCCAGGGAATAAGCATACAAAATCAATTAAAAAGACTTTTAAAAGACCTGTATGTGCACGGAGATAGCATGAAAATTTTAAAATATTTTTTTATTGCATATAATGAATTTTTGTGTAAAAATCATGTGCCTACATGTTGAGGAAGTCCCGAAAAAAACAGTTTGTTTTCTTCCTTTCATACAGCAGGTGCATGGGATGATTGAAATTGCAAAATGTCAATTTTAAGGCACTCGGGAATTCATCAGTTTTGTTGGATTCAAATTTAAATAGCTCTCAGACGGATCATCTTGAAACTTCAGAGGTATCTTCCTTATAAGATTATCTAAAACTAAAGTTTTTTGTTTTGTGATAAAAAAAAATTCTTCTTCAACCCAAAATTTCTTATTTCTCAAAAATATAAAAGATATCGAGAAAACAAAACTTTCGTTTTACATAATCTCTGAGGATAATCATTTAAGGAAGATACCTACAAAGTTTCAAGAAGCTCCGATGATCCATCTGAGAGCTATTTAAATTTAAATTTGAATGCAACAAAACTGATAAGTTCCCTAAAATTGATATTTTGCAATTTCAATCATCCCACCTGCTGTATGAAAGGAAGAAGAAAAAAATATTTTTTAGGGACTTCATCAACATGTAAGCACAAGATTTTTACACGAAGATGATCCTATTAACTAAAGGAATCATTATATGCAATAAAAAAATATTACAAAATTTCCATGCTATCTCCGTGCACATAGGCCTACCTTAGGAAGGGGTCTCTTTTCCAGACACTATGTTTTAACATTCCAGCATCGGAAAGTGATCCATATAGTGTCAGGGAATGTTCCAACATCTGATTTTCAATATATTGAAATCAACATTGACACATGCTTTATAATCAGTGGCTGTACATCGGTGTTCAGCAAGCACTAAAATTGCGCTTGCGGTGGCAAACATTGTACTGGTCTATCGATGCATTTCATTGACTAGTGCATTAGATGATAGTACAAATACAAACAGGTCGTTACCTAATATTTTGAATATATCTAACAGATGCAGAGATGCCATGTTGTATGTAGGCTACGTGATGTATGTCATGAAACGATACAATACATTTGATTTGTGGTTTGTCATTTGATTTTTACAGTTTTTGAAAATTTGGAATGGAATAAACATACTGTCCCACTTCCTGGTGATAAAATGCTAGTTAAAATCTGGTAAAATGTAGTATAATACTTGGCTTGGTCAATGTGAAACTGAAAAAGAAAACTCAAAATCAAAGTGAAAGTAAAAACGAATCACTTACCACCATTTTGAAAAGCCTCAAACCCGAGAGCATCTAACTTTTTTAAAAGATTGATATCACTATATAAGCTAAACTAAATGGATCTATTTAAGCTTAAAAATATATAAATTAAAATACAATATTAATATTTAAACAATATATTTTCATTTGTATGTTTATTTTAGCTGATTAGAGACTATTTTATCATCATCATATGGACCCTTCGTATAATAATGCGGAAGTGAGTTTCACGATTTGTCGTTTGTTGGTTTTTTCATGTTTACCGGTCAAGCTTCGTCGATTACATTGTAAGCAAAATATATTTATAACATACTGAACACAATGCTGTCTAGCACTAGCACTAGCAGTCACTGTCAGACTCACTTAGACAGTCAGATGTTATTGCTCAGTCAGCATGGTCAGAATTGTTCTAATTTAATTTGTTCATTCATCCAGATTCATCATGTATAAATTATAATCATTAACGTTTAGAATGTTGCCTAAAACTAGCGTGATAAAAAATGGCTAATGAACTGATATTTTGTTGATTACACGGTTGAACGCATTTCATTTTATATTGTTATATAACTTAGGCCATGAGAAGTCATACTTCACTACTTCAGTTTACCGTCAGGATGAATTTTGGAGGGGCGGCCCATTTCTATTATCTATTATCTATTATTTTACCCTAAAATACCAAGTATAATAAATCTTATTATGCCCCAAGGTGCCGAAAAAAAACAAAGGAAATTAAAGACCTCTGCCGA